>JAXGGA010001759.1:0-141227 GCA_038373865.1 Uloborus plumipes | reverse complement strand
AAAAGTTTTTCAGTTATTCCCCGTTTGATCATGATGTGGGTATGTGAGTCATTCTTTTTTGCCGTTAACATATGTGTAACATTTTGATTTTTAACTGGGAGACGTTTGTTTTGATATGTTTACTCAGGTATAACTTGTTTGTTGTGAACTCAAACAAGAGGTGATGTAATTTAATGTTGAATTTTACCTTGTATATTGTTGAAGGAGCTCCATGACTGTTAGTGGTTTTTGTTATTTGATTTTTTAGAATGGACTACAGTGTGCTTCCTGTAAACGTACTGCTTTCTTATTTTATATATTTCTATGATGATTTTCAAGAGCACCTAATTAAAAAAATAATAATAATAAAGTAAGAAAGAAAATGCACTTCCAAAGCTCTTCAAAGTTCGGGCATTTCTATTGCAACCAACATTAAGAAATTGAAACTGATTTTCAAAAATGCATAAAATGGAAACAAAAAAGGAATATATTATCAACCTCTTTGTTTCAGACTAACTTTTCTGCTACATGTTTACAATGATTCAGCAGGAAGCATCTATTTTAGGTTGTAAGGATTTTGAATTGCAATTTAAAATAATCTTCCTAGACTGTGGAAAGTAACTTTAACATGATCATTTTTATCATTTCACAAATCAAAAGAATTTCAATTTCTTCTCCAGAACCATCATTTCAGAATTTTCTGGATAAGGGGAAATGCAATGGGCTTGGGCATGGGTTCCCATCTGCAAAATTGAGGTGAGGGGGGGGGGGTCTATGGTTAACAGTTAAGTTTTTTTAATAGTTTCTGCAACCTACTAAGCATATATAAGTACAGGGTGCAGCAGAGAAACTTGCTGATTTTAACTGGCTGTTAGTTTGCAAGGAATAGTCAGAAAGGAGTGGGGGAGGCTTGTTTTAAAGAGGGGGTCCTGAAATTTTGTTATCTCACAAATTAGTTGTCACCATATGTTATACAAAGGAACAACGAGCGTTTGCCGCTAAGGCTTACTTTTCAAATAATCTTTCGGTAGTCGCCACTCAACGTGCCATCCGAACTCGGTGCAAAATTCGTCCTGGGGGTCCCATTCCTGGCCGGGAATAGACTGTTTTGTGGTTGAAAACATTCAGGGAAAGTGGGAGTGTGGCAAAAAAAAAAAGGCCCAGGACGTCAATAGAGACGTCTAGAAAGTGAGGGAGTCGTTTTGCCGCTCTCCCAGGCGTTTGGCGCGTAGACACGCTGCTGCTCTGGGGATTTCTGATTGCACACTGAGACAAATTCTTCACAATAAACTCCAGTTTCATTCATACAAACTTTCTGTGGTTCAACAGTTGAGTGATAACGTCTCCCTTAGAGGTGACGTACCCTGGCCGGCGCCTTCCCCGATTTGACACCCTGCAACTATTTTTACCGGGGGTATCTGAAATCTATCTTTTACAACTAGTCGTTGGTTTCAGGGGGGGTTATATTCAGAGTCGTCACGAGGTTAAAAAAACGGAGGGAGGGGGGGGGGTAGAAACCCTTTTTTTCACTTTATATATATATATCTATAATAATAAAAGCAAGTGTAATGTGTCTGTCTGTCTGTCTGTCTGTCTGCCTGTCTGTCCATTTGACCGAGCTCTCCAGCCAAATCTATCGCACGCAGGGACCTGGAATTTTTTACACGAAAGCACAAAGGGGCTGGCCACCAGACCTCGAAGCCCGATTTTCGATTTTTGAATTGGAAAAATTTTAAAAAATAATTTATAAAACTTCTTCTCGAGATCGCTGCTCGCCAATACAATATGTGTTATCGTAAATCCTTACTTCAACGAGCGACCCAATGGTCAAGTGGTTCTGCGCGTCAGGTTGAAGTTCCTGATGGAATGAGATCGAATCCAGGCCCGCAAGGATTTTTTCGAACAGCTGCATGGTTTTTTTTTTTTTTTTTTGAATGATTTTAATGATTGTAATGTCCTTATGCAGGTACATCCCCTCATGGGGATCTATCCCATATTTTTTTATAGTACAAAATGACAGTTTTGGTCGGATCTTTGTTAAAATTGGCAATGGGGTCCTTCGATGCTGTAGAATTTTCTTATGGACGTTTGCCCCATTTTTGGGGGCTTGAATCGATTGTGGCAATAAATGGTTTTTGATTTGCGGCACTTATATTATTTTTTCAAAAATTATATACACTATCAATTATATTATGTTAATTTTTGTACCTTTATAAAATTCTGTATTTTATACCTTGCATTTACGTCAAATTCAAGGTAAAATTAAAAGTCAAAAATTCTGAAGAAGATAAATATATGTTAAAAATTAAAGTAACTATTTTTTGTGATTTTCATATTGGTTGTGACCAAAAAACATCATTACAAACAAATAAAACGTATCAAACACCATGAGTGTTGAGTTATTAGGCAAAATCTGCTGTGTAATGTTTTTTTTTCCACTGCGAGAGGGGGGGGGGGTATGAGCGACCATTAAAGTGACACAAATTTTTAAAAAATAAAGGTTGGATCTCCAATTATCTTGCTTCGTAATTTGAACCCGCCCCGGCTGTGCAACGGTACGCGATTAGTCATTCAAAAATTAATGAAAAACGTGATCGAAGCCAGGATTTTAAATGGCAAGTTCAGACGTGAAAATATACTCATACCACGGATTCCTATTATACCTACAGATGTGCCAATTCAATTCAAACGTATTCAGTTTCCGATTAGATTGGCATTTGCAGTGACTATCAACAAATCCCAAGGTCAAACGATGTCTGTTTGTGGCTTAGATTTGAGAACACCATGTTTTTCACACGGACAATTATACGTGGCATGCTCTCGAGTGGGTAAACCATCCAGTTTGTTTGTGTTAGCTAAAGATGGACTAACAAAAAATATTGTTGACGCTATAGCATTAAGAGATTGATATTGTTTAATAGTGTTACTGTCGTAATTGTTTAATGATATATAATTTTAAGGAATAAATTATAATAACTTAAAAATAATGTTTGCCTTTTGTTATTTTTATATTCCCTCATCGTTCACAGCGCTCCATGCTTATTTCACGCATATACAACATTCTTACATACATACAATATACACATTCTACCATACATACATACTTACAATAAGTAAGCTATTTTTTGTCTACACTAGAAATTGCTACTATTGTGATTTGTTGTAATACACACTACTATTCCTGCGCTATTCACTTATCTGCATTTTCTAAATGCACGGGCAACGCCGGGCGGGTACAGCTAGTATATATCAGGGGTCTGGCCAGAGAAAATTCGGGTCCGTTAACGAACCCTTCACAAAAATACGATCAAGCAAAACGGACCCTTCACAAAAATACGATCGAGCAAAACGGACCCATCACAAAAATACGATCAAGTAAAACGGACTCTTCACAAAATGCTGATCAAACAAAACGGACATTTCACCCATTATCCATTCAAAAAGCAAATCTAATATCAAAATAACTCATAGCATATTTCTGTGTAAAAGCCCATAATTTTTGGGCCTTTTCTGAAGTTAAAGAAGGAAATTGCTTATCCGCCACTTTTTCAGAAAAAAAAAAAGTCGGCACACTTCCTGTCTGCTATGCTCCGGCTTCTTTTAAAGAAATTAACAACTTAAAAAAGGTAGTTGTTTTGCTTTAATAGTTCTGCTTGTTTGTTTTATCATATGCAAATCAAAATGGCTTGCTGCGATGTTGCTGTTATAGATTTCTCTGGAAATGCAGAGTAAGGATTTTTCTCCCATCTCTTGACTTAAACAAAAAGAAATTAACAACAATTGCAATTATCTGCGAAATGAACTTAGAACTGCAAACAGATAGCTGGGTTGGAGAAAAAATAGGATTGCTTCTGATAGAGTGACCAGCTATTTAAAATTATCGCCATCTGACGTTTTTGGTGAGACTTTTTGACCTTATTTTGGCAGGAAATTATTATTATTATTATTATTTTTTTTTTATTTGATGCTTGCAAGGGCGGTGTTTTGGTTATATTCAGGAATAATTTATGTACTTTTCGTCTGTTAATATTGGAAGTCCTGTAGTATTGTTTGTTTTGCTATGTCTCTCTACTTTCGTATTTTTTCCTCCGAATTTTTTTGGCGAATATGTCGGTGATTATTAAAGACATTTATCATATAAACCTGATGAAATGTAATTCTAAAATTATTTGACTTTGATAAATTATTTTATTTACCGTTTTTATACTTCTGACGTTTTCATTTTGAAAAATGCCTCTCTGCATCCAATATGAAAAATCGAACTTTACTTATTTTTCAAGCTAATTACTCTTTATTAGGATTCAATTAATGAAAATTCACGTTATTTTTTGTTCAGATTATTATTTTATAATTTTTAAAGCAAAATTAAATGTTCTTTTATGAGTCTAAATGTTAAACACTGGATGGATCGTTTCATTTTATTTTTAAATCAATTGTGTCAACAGATATTAATAATATGTTTATCATAGACTTTTAAAATGCCGTTTTATTTTTTTTTACCAAAATGAACTCGTTTATATGCCGCTTTTATGCGTTTGATGCACTTTGAAAACTGCAATCTCTTTGCATCCGCTACGGGAATCGGATTTTTCGCATTTTTGATGTTTGATACGCTGTTTTAAGAGGAAAATAAATGAAATTCACTTTTATTTTTTATTAATTTCAAAAAAAAAAAAAAAAAAAATTCCCTTTTTTTTTTCAAAATTGTTTGATTTTCACAAAATTATTTGATTTTTCACAAAATTATTTAGTTTTTTACAAAAAACGGACCCTGTGAAAAATCCTGGACAGACCCCTGTATATATAAATTTGTATATATATATGGGTCATTCCGACAAAAATGGTACAAATCATGTCTGAAACTCTTTACTTAAGGTTATCAATTTAAATAATTTCCACCAACTAATCATATTTTTTTTAATTGAGTTTCCATTTATTTGTGTATAATGAAGTGTAAATAACTTGTACATGACTCATTTACGAAAGGTTTTTAAATAGTTTGATCACTTTGTTTAACAGAGTGGACATATAACAGAGTGGACAAATAAGCCTTTAAAAATATCTGTATAATCATAAAGAAAAGTTAGAATCACAGAACAAGCATAAAGTGAAATAAACAGCCTAAAACTGTAAGTCTGTCTGCAATTTCAAGAAAAAATCTATTTTTTTCATCATGAAATCGGCTCTAACAGAGTGGACATCCAACAGTTCAAATTAATTATCATAAGAAAAGAATTAGGCTCACCCTGGTTGTTGACTACATAATTCAATGTAGCAAGCTAATCACGGCAGTTATACTACCTATATTTTTAAACAAATATATCAGATTGAATGCAATTGTTTATTTTATTTCCAAAAGGCATATAACAGTGGACAATTCAAAACTTAGAAAATCTAGGGACATGGATAAATAATAGTTTTTTGGGGATTTTTTTTTTTCATTTGTATAATTATCTGCAGAAATGGTGTCAGAATCATCTTTTGTGCAATACAGTGTCATTTCTTTAGTTGTTACATTTCAACTTAATTTTAAATCACATTTAAAAATCTAACAATTTAAAGCTGGGACACGTCATTTTCTCCTTCTTCTGTCTAAGATAATTTTTTTTGTGTCCTTTCTAAATTTATTATACCTAATCAATCTTGATACTTGATGGCACAAAATGAAATGGAGAACCAATAAAAAATACACTTAATGGGTGGTAGTTATTAAAATTGATTTTAAAAAATTCTAAAGTCTCGGACATGATTTGTACCATTTTCGTCGGAATGACCCATATTATATATATATATATATATATATATATATATATATATATATATACATACATAAAATAACAGAATTGTAAGAGGAAAAACGAAGCAAAAAATTAAAATGGGGGTTTGCCCCCAGAAATTTTTATAAATCGTACCTCTAAAAACTCCATTCTAGACTATCTTGGTGACAGGGGCGGCTCCTCACTATGGGCCGGGCCCACCCAGAAAAATTGCAAGAAAAAAAAATACACGATGTAACACATCATTTTGTATTTCAGTTCAAAAAAAAAAACAAAAAAAAAAAAAACATAGGGCACAAAACATATTTTCAACCTTCAGCCCTCCAATCCCTTGCACATCGCAAATACAGCACAAGAAAATTTTCTAGTTCCATCGATTTCAGCGTTTCGCCGGGACCGCCGCGAAGAAAGAGAGGGGGGAAAAAAAGAGAGCTTTGAGAACGAGATCGGGGTTCGTTCGGGGGCCAGATCACCACGGGCCCTACGGCTGCCAAGGCACACCTCCGCTTTCAGCCAATCGCAGTGGTTGGATTAAGAAGAGCGGTAAGCGATGACACCCCCTTGTAACAGCCGACCAGAGGGCACTTTCTCTTGGTGCCCGAAATTTCCCTTTGTCCCCAACCATAGCGGTGGAGAGGGAAGTGTTTCGTTAACTGTACACGGGCAGAGAATGTCTGGCCGGTCTGGCTCTTGTGTTAGGGAAAAAACTCTCGCCTATTTCCATTCCACAATCCTCGTTTTTTCTTTTTTTGATTGATTTTTATAACATGTCCTCTTTTTCTTTTGGTCTTTCTTTTTTCCATTCTCAACACCTTTTTCCAACAGGCATAGAGATTACCAGTTCATTACCCCCCTCACCTATTTGTAATACAATGCATGCATTATTTATTAATTTGGGTTTTGGAACTAAAGATTATTATTCTCGAAATTTTTGTGTGTTGCATTTAAGTTTTTGAAACGTTTCCTTTTTAAGAACGTGATGTTGTTGTTTTTCATCGAATCACAGTTTTATTGTTACGTTCTCATCCCTTAGTTTTTCTTTTCTGTCACATAGAAATATTTTCACCATTAATCGAAACATTTAAAATCCTTTCAAGCTATATTGTGAGTCAACTAAGAATCAGTTCTTTAGTTATAGGCTTATATGACTGTATTTTTTTTTATCCATGCTTACTCTAAGTTAATATTTAGGATTAATGACAAAACCTATGCTAAATTTGATAGTTGATGAATAAAAAATGGATCAGTAGAGATGTTCTATTTATTTGTTTTATTTACTAATTTTTTGTAGTTGTTCAGACAAATGTTTCAAACCTGACTTGTCAGTAATCCATGTTTTAATTTTAATGTTATTTGAATCGGTAAGTCAGGATCCTTTAAATTTGATTATATTGTAAAAAAAATCCAAGAGTTTTAATATTGTTATGTACTCTTCGTGTATTTCCTGAAAATAATTCGATTCAGGTATAATGAACATTACTAGTTTGAGTGCAACCATAGGTAAGAGAGTGGAACCATAACTAGTCAAATAAGTGTATTCCAGTTTATTTAAGAACATATACATACATTAAAATTGAAAGTTTATGAAAATACCATAGCTATAAAAGTGACATTTTTAAGTTCTAACACCGTTAGGATTTGTTTTTCCATGAATAAAATGCAACATTTGTATCAAAATTAAAAAAGAAAAAAACCCTCTAAGCGTGCTCATATCTAGTCATTTACCTTATGCGCTCCTTAATTTGATAAAGGCTTTCAGAAAGTTATGGTGCAGACGGTCGAAAAATTTAGGGGAAGAGAGGGGGTGTTTTTAAGCATAAATGCTCTTTTTCTTTTTGAGTGTAGTCCCATAATGTTTGAGTAGCTGCGCCGCCTTGAGGCGTGACACTTTTGATGTGATGAACATTTTCAGTGTCCGGAAATGGCAAAATAGAACTAGCTTAACATGAGTGATGCATAGAAAGTCGGTCGTCTGTGCAAAATATTGTTATTATTATTACATTGATCGCTTAAGGCTGGTGTAGCATTTAAAATATAAAACCTATTATATGTATCAAATCAAATGAGATAATTTTGCAATGCAAGTTTGTATTCATTGAATTAAATATTATTTTACGCCACTCAGCATTAGTTTACTAACAGTTGTTTCCTTCATTTTATCTTTGTAAGCATTACTGGGGAAACATATAATTGCGGGCCCACCCACTAAATTAAGGCACGAGCCGCCACTGCTTGGTGATGTTAGAGGAGATGATGTTTGATCTCTTCCCCAGTCAGTAAAATACAATTGCAGGCCATTTTCAATAATGTGAAGGAAAATGATAGGATCCAGGAATTCTTCCAAGCGATTTTTTCGAAATTTAAGTTCCAAAAACGCAATTTAAACGAATTTCGATGATGATAAGGGGGGTTGGAAAGCTACCCCCAGAAGTTTTTAACATTTATTTCCTAAAAAAGAAAAAAAAAGAAGATCCTTAATGGCTCTGGTCCCTGCAATGGGTGGCAATGAAATCTAACACTATATTCACAGGAGAATCATACTTTTTCTTTCTATGAACTTTTTTATCTCCTCATTTATGCATTTTTTGGACCAACATTTCGCGGGGGGGGGGGGGGGGCTTGTCCCCAAAACACCCCCTGTAGTTATGCCACTGCTAGGGTAGATCAGTGCATCATTATTAAGGGCCGTCATTTTCCTGATGTAATTTTAAAATCTAGTTACAATATCTTATAAAAAGAAATAAACTGGTACAATGTACCAGTTAATAATACAATACTGGTACAATGTACCAGTAATTCATGTCCTAGTGGTACATGAAATACTTTTTCTTTTATTGACTTTTCAAATCAGCAAGTTTCTCTGCAGCACCTTCTACTAGACTAGCTAAGATTTTTTAATTTTTGTTCTCTATATGCTTATCTTATGTATGTTTTTCTAAAGCTTGTAAATTGTTATTTGGTCAAAAAGCTTTAAATTTAGCTTGCTTAATACATCTCATCTTATGTATGTTCTTTTAGAAAAGGCCACAAGTGAAATGAATACCTCTGAAGACTGGGAAACGATATTGAAAATATGTGACAATGTTAACGAGAAACCTAGTGGTGCAAAAGATTGTTTACGAGCAATTTTAAAACGTTTAAACAGCAATGTTCCACATCATGCAATGAGTGCATTAACTGTAAGTGATACATTTTATCTATATATAGTTCATCATTAATGTCCCCAAATTTAATTTCCTGAAGTTGTACTGCCTAATATACGTATTTAATTTTCTAATCAATTTTAATTTTTGCTGACTTTTACTTCTCATTGTCTGATATGGAGTAATATTATAGTAATATATTTATCAGGATGTCAATGATTTAAATCGATTGATTTAAATCAATGATTTAAATTGAGATTTAAACCGATTGATTTAAAAAAAAAATCATTGATTTAAATCACTTTTTATTGTAATCCTTATAAAATTCTCTTGGACAATCCCAATTTCATTATTTTTGCCATTTTCTTTTAGAGCTTTGATAATCATCGAATAAATCTAAAAATAGTCCTTTCTATGCCTTGCATTAGCAACTAGGGGGGGGGGGGGCAATCCTTATCAGTGGATGAAACCGAATATCATTCCATCTTTACACAACAAAAGTAAAATTTAATGTCTTTATTTCTTCAATTTTTTTTTTTTGGTGTTTCATAATTTTGTTGATATTAAAAGTGATTACAATCATATATACACTGGCGGAAAAAAAAATCCCAACACCAAGAAAAAATTGCTGTAGAGTAATGAAATTTGGGTAATGCAATTGTCTAGTTAACATGTTTAATTGATTAAATGTACAAGATCATTGGCTAATTTAAGCTCAAGAAAATGCTGTGCAAATGTGAAATTATGTTAATTTAATAGAGGGTGTAACCTCCAGAATTTTGAAAGCAAGCCTGCAAGCGTGCATGCATTATGTCATACAGGTGCCGAATGTCACTTTGTGGTATGGAGTTCCATGCTGTTGCACTTGCTGTGTCAATACTAGGACCGTCATTGCTGACTGTGGTTGATGCTCGAGGTGCCATCCCATGATATCCCATACCTTATCAAATGGAGACAGACCTGGTGATTTTGCAGGTCATGGTAACATGTCAGCACTCTGTAGAGCACATTGCGTTACAGCAGTGATGTGAGGGCGAGCGTTATCCGGTTGGAAAACGTCCCCTTGAATGCCACTCATGAAGGGCTGTACTACTGGTTAAATTAACAGACTGACGACAAATTTTCAGTCAGTGAGTTTGGGATAACTACAAGAATGCCCCTGCTGTCGTAGGAAATTGCTCCAGAGACCATAACTCCAGGTGTGAGTCCCGTGTGTCTAGGCCGTAGACTGCTTGGATGCAGGCGGTCCCCTGGCCTCCTTCTGACCAATATTCAGTCACCACTGGCACTAATTCAGAATCTGTTTTCATCAAAAATTACAACAGATCTCCACTCCGACTTCCAGTGAGCTCTGTCGTGGCACCACTGCCGTCGGAAAAGGCAATGGTTTGCAGTCAATGGAATACCGGCTACAGGCTGCCTAGCTCGGAGCTGTCCTTGAAGTCAACAGTTTTTTACCGTTCCTTGGGTCACGACGGTACCAACTGCAGCTCAAATGTCAGTCGCAGATGCAGTACGATGCGCCACAGCCGTACGCAAGATTCGGCGATCTTCCTTCTCAGTCGTGCCACGTGGCAGCTCGGAACTCGATCTTCTTGAGGTAGTACCATCCCTTGCCCATAGCTTCCAATAATCATGCATGGTGGAAACATTCCCACCCAAGTCTTTCTGCAATATCGCGAAATGAAAATCCACCTTCTCGTAGCCAAATTGTACGACCTCGTTTAAACTCGGTGAGCTGTTGATAATGGCTTCTTCGTCTTCTTAAAAGGTATTCCTGGCTAACATGAACGCATATCGTCCAATTTCACGGAAAAATAATACACACGAGCTTCACAACACACTTTTAAAACAAGCCTTATTTGCATGTTCTGAGTGACGCCAGCTGCGCCACACTTATGCGCGGAGCACGAAATTTCAATCGATGTCATCTTTCAGTTGTATAAACACGGCTACCAAATTTCGTGTATCTAACACAAGTCTTTCTTGGTGTTGGGATTTTTTTTTCCGCCAGTGTATTTGCATTGAATCCAGTTTTACATCATAGTTTTTTGGTGAATATTTACTTCAAAGGTGTTCTTGTATTTTTAAAAACATAAATTTAAGTCCTTCATAAATGTAAATTATTTAATAACTGAAGTTTCTGATTTAAAAAATAAATAAATAAAAATAATCAGATTTTTTTTTTAAATTTAAATTATTGATTTTTTTACATCTTGATATTTATAGAGTCGAGGCTGTGCAGTAGGGTGTATCGAAAAAAACTTTTTTTCGAAATTCAATTTACTAAGTTGATAAAAAGTTGCCCCCACCTACCCACATATTCCTCAAAAAATTTCAGTCTAATCAGAAATCGTTTAGGTGTTCCGCACGAGGCCTGAAGTTTGTGAATTTCTTCAAAAATATGATTTTTTTCTAATTTTTTTAAATACTAAGAATAAATGTTAAAAAAAATGTGCACCGCAAAGTCGGAGTACAAAATTGGGTTTGAAAAAAGTACATTAAACAACATTTAAATCTCCCACATTTATTCTGAACTTACGTAATTTTCACCAAAACTAGCATTTTACAAGGCCATGCGGCTTGGTTAGAAATTTGTTTATGAATGTGGAATCTAACTGAATTAACACTTGAAACTGGGATTCATCTGTGATTTATGTGGAGTAAAAAGTAAATAATATAAACTATAAACAGAATCTATCATCTGTGATTTATGTGGAGTAAAAAGTAAAATAATATAATTTATAAACAAAATCTAAGCCCCTCATCACCCAGTGCCCGCGTTCGATCGGGCCCCCTTGGTGGTAAACGAAATACAGCTCCGCTAGCGTAGCTGCTTTAGGATTGCAGAAGAACATATATCTTTGGTTGAGGAAACATACTCTAAATATTTCGAACATGGTGCTCCAGTAAATGGCCCAGAAAAAGAAATTGTAGCTTCAGTTTCACGATTTATGGACAAAAAAAAGTTTTATTGATAAAGAACATAAAAGCTATCGGTTGTGATGGCACATCAGTTAACACTGGAAAATCAAATGATGCTATTAGACTTCCAGAAAAGTCTTTAGAACCCTCACTACAAGCCGTGGTATGTTTTCTTCATTTAATGAATTACCACTTAGAAAGTTAACGGTGGCTCTTGATAGACCGACTACTGGACAAAATTCTTTTAGTTGACCTATTGGAGAATTCTAACAATATTGTTAAGATGTCTGGCAAATGATCTTAAACTTTTGCAGAAAGGAACCCTGCAAGTTTTCCCATGCAAGATGGCTCATGATGGCAAAGTTTTGAGGCTATACATCCAAGTAGTGATCCAAGTTCAGAGTTAAATAAACTAGCAGAATTTATAATAAAGGTTTATGCTCTCTGCTTTTTCACAATCGAATCTCAGCATAAAATTATTCATGCATTTAAGCATTTTTTTAAGACCATAGACTGCAGCAAGTATTTGAATACAAATCTCCAAAATGTTATCCATTCCACATTGTAAAGAAGCCATCTTGCATGGGAAAAGCTTGTAGGGTTCCTTTCTGCTAAATTTGAGAACATTTGCCAGACATTACAGCTTTTGACACATCCCATAAGTATTTTTGACTCAATTCTTTGACATCAACTACTGGTAAAACGCGTTCTATTTTCTTAAAGTTCATGACTGGTAGATCTTAGCAATATTGTTAGAATTCTCCAATAGTCAACTAAAAGAATTCTGTCCAGTAGTCGGTCTATCAAGAGCCACCGCTAACTCTCTAAGTGTTAATTCATTAAATGAAGATAACATACCATGGCTTGTAGTGAGGGTTCTAAAGACTTTTCTGGAAGTCTAATAGCATCATTTGATTTTCCAGTGTTAACTGATGTACCATCACGACCGATATCTTTCATGTTCTTTATCAATAAATTTTTTTCCCCCTAAATCGTGAAACTGAAGCTACAATTTCTTTTTCTGGGCCATTTACTGGAGCACCATATCCGAAATATGTAGAGTATGTTTCCTCAACCAAAGATACATTGTTCTTCTGCAATCCTAAAGCAGCTACGCTAGCGGAGCTGTATTTCGTTTACCATCACGGGGCCCCGATAGAAACGCCGGCACTGTGTGACGAGGGGCTTAGATTCTGTTTACAGTTTATATTATTACATAAAACCCAGATGAATCCCAGTTTCAAGTGTTAATTCAGTTAGATTCCACATTCATAAACAAGTTTCTAACCAAGCCGCATGGCCTTGTAAAATGCTAGTTTCGGTGAAAATTACGTAAGTTCAGAATAAATGTGGGAGATTTAAATGTTGTTTAATATACTTTTTTTCAAACCCAATTTTGTCCTCAGACTTTGCGGTGTACATTTTTCAACTTGAATTATTTTTAACATTTATTCTTAATATTTAAAAAAAATTAGAAAAAAAATCATATTTTTGAAGAAATTCACAAACTTCAGGCCTCGTGCGGAACACCTAAACAATTTCTGATTAGACTGAAATTTTTTGAGGAATATGTGGGTAGGTGGGGGCAACTTTTTATCAACTTAGTAAATTGAATTTCGAAAAAAAGTTTTTTTCGATACACCCTACTGTGCAGTAGGGAAAAGTGTAAGTGGTTAACCTTCCATCATTACTGACCAAGTAACAGATTAAAATGTGCAATTATTCAAGTACAGTTGAGCAATTCAGTACAAGAAAAAAAACAAGATGGGAAATTCTAAATTATTTCATTTTCAATTCTAATATCACCAAAAAAAGTGCCCCAAAACATCTTATTTTCTTAGCATCACCGAAGATAGCTTAAAACTTTTGTTTCAAAGATAGCCCCTGAAACCTTCCTTTCTAAAAATAACCTTATATTGACTTCAGTTTTAAAAAAGATTTTGGTTGGATATCCACTCTCCTTTCCTGTGTTGTTATCTCCCCTAAGACAGCCGTGTTTTAAAAAATCCCTGCCTAGATAATTAAACTGCCTGAGATAATTAAACTGCCTGAGATAATTAAATTGCCTAGATAATTAACTGCCTAAAGATTAAACTGATTCCCGCAAAAAGGAGCACCATTAGTTTAAATTCCAAAATCCTCAGACTTAAAAAGTTATGATATCTAGTTTGTCCGCCAAGTTTGTGCCAAACTACTATCTTCCCTGATTTCTTCTTTCATCACACCTAGTTCCGCTAAAATCTACCCCACCGCCAACTCCTCACCAGCATGGATGAATGAATGAATGAAGTGAAAAGGGGGCGCCCCTAAGGCAGCGCAAGCACTGCGACCACAGGTTTCTTGTACTATCCCCGTTAGAACCCTAAAAGAGCACAATAGCTGAAATGAACTTAAGCAGATGTCTAACAGGAATGCTAGACAGTTCGTGGGGATCTAAACAATGGTACCCCAAATGTTCAAACCTGTAGGCAGAATAAAAATCACATTCGCACAGAACATGACCTGAACTTTCATCCGCCTCTAGGCAGCCTCTTCAAGCTGTGTCATCAGTGATACCCAACAAGCTTAGGTGTCTATTAAGAGAACAGTGTCCGGTGAGAAGTCCGATGGACATCTTAATCTCCTTTCTGCTCAAACTTAGTAGCTCCCTAGACCTCAGCCAGGGTTGACGGTTGAAAGCTTTAGCTTGTCTTTGTGAGTCGGACTGAAGCCACCTGGCATATGAATCCTTCATAAGCAGGTTTCTTATAGTATTCCTGACTTTGTTATAGGGCAAACCAAGAGCAGGTTCAGGACCCACGAATGGCGTGTTGGAGCCCAATTTGGCAAGCTGATCAGCAACTTCGTTTCCATCAATGTTACGGTGGCCAGGGACCCAGTAGAGAGTAACCTTGTTCTTGCTGGCGAGCCTTACCAGTACATTGTGGCAATCCCAAACTGACTTGGTAGTAAAGCAATAGCTATTGAGGGCTTTTAAGGCGGCTTGACTATCAGAGAAAATTTTTAAAACCTTACCAGTTAAGTCGCGTTCAAGGCAATTGGTTACACATGCCAGGATGGCTAGAACTTCAGCCTGGTAAACCGTAGCTAGCTTCCCAAGCGAAAAGAAAAGCTTTGTCTTGCTGCTGCTGCAAAAAGCACCAGAGCCAGTACCGGAAGAGGTCTTAGAGCCGTCAGTGAACCAAATTTCATTGGCATTACCGACAAGCTTCGGAGCATCTTTCCATTGTTCTCTGGAAGGAAACACAATATTATAATTTGCATTGAAACTAATATGTTTAGCAACCAGTCGCTTGGCATAAAAATGTAGGGATGCTTGACGGCCTCTATACAAAGTTTGTCATAAAGAGACAAGTGGCGAGGGGTCTTCCAGAGACCCAGGAGGTTCAGGCGATATGAACAGGTAATTGCTTCCAGTTCCACTTGTTTGTGAAGTGGAAGTAGACCTAGAAGAAGTTCTAGGCTTTGAGAGGGAGTAGTTCTCATTGCACTAGTAATTGCAATGGTAGCCATCCTTTGTAAGGTGGTGAAACTGCTCTCAGTAGTTACATTGCGGGTCTTACCCCGCCAAGCAATGGCCCTATAAGTTACTGTAGGTACGATTACCCTGGTGTAAACCCAGTGGGCAATTTTTAGTGAAAAACCCCAATTGCTGCCGATGGCGCATCTACAGGACCAGAAGATCCTTTTGGCCTTGTCAGTGATAAGCTTGAGGTGCGAATTCCAGTTTAAAGTGCTGTCAAATATCACACCCAAGTACTTGACTTCACTAGAATAGGCAAGGGGAGAGTTAAAGAACTCAATCTTGCAAAGATTTTTCAGCCGTTTCCTGGTGAAGAGAACCAAGTGTGTCTTGCTAGGATTCACAGTGAGACCCACTTCACTACACCGGCTTTCAATAGACTTGAGGGCTGTTCTCATAAGGTTGCAGACCGTGTCGTAGAACTTGCCCCTTATAACCAGAGTTATGTCGTCTGCATAGCCTATACAGTGCAGACCCTTTTGACGAAGTCTTTCCAGAAGTTCATCCACAACCAGGCTCCAAAGAAGGGGGGAAACACCAGCATGGTTAGTCCTCAATTTTTTTTTTTTTAGTGGCTTCATGAGCAACATTTTGGTTCGATGCACAACACAGTGCACACAAGTTGCTAAAAATTTGAGAACTATGATTTTCAGAAGTAAATTACTCCGGCCTACGTTGACCGTGGGGAAAATTTTGGTATGCCTCCTCAATGGCTCCCGAGAATATTTATACAGAAAAAATTAACGCCATTGACCCTCGGGGCCTGAGATACGGATGATAAGAATGAGGGGGGGGGGGGGAGTGGGGTCAAATAGAACCTTATGCACACCCTTGATGCATAAGGAATGTGTGTGCAAAATGTGAACTCAATACTCAATCCGAGTTTCCATCTGGCCTGTAGCCCTGACAAGGGTGGTCCGATATTCATGTGGTGACTCAAACTTGAACCAATTTCCAATAGCCCTGACAAAGAGAACGCAATGAATCCGAAAAAAAGCCAATTTCTAATTTAGACTACCCCTCCTCCTGATGGTCCAGGGAATTTTGCTTTTATGTACGCCGCTAGAGATTAAGTATGCCAAAAATGAACCTTGATTATCTTTATGGAGCTGAGATACAGAGGGGTGAAAACCTTGACTTGTTCTGTCGTGTAAATAGTCCTTAGTCGCTTTCAATATTTTCTTAGCTTCGGATATTCAGTTTTCTTGGCGCGGGCAGTTAGTTTCTTGGCAGTGTGCATTTGGATTTCTTGACCGTGGGACACTCCCACGCTCATAGATCTATTGCAGACTATAGCATTTAGTGTATTTTATAGCCTTTGCTAAAAACTTTAACTAGTGATTATGAAATTCTGCCTAAATTTTCTGTGTTGTGAAGTTTCAACTATTTCATTGGCTGCTGCAATGCCATCTTATATTGTTATAATATAGCAAAAAATTACTTGATAAGTAATATTTTTAGATTTTCAGAACTATATTTACAAAGTCGGACAGATAATGATTCGAGCCAAAGCTACCTTTGTCCACATCCTTTTGTGAAGAATGGAAATTGTATTTTTAAAGTTTATTTTTAAATAAACTTTTCTACTTTAATAAAAACGGAATGATAGCATTTACTGCTTCCTATTTCTTTAATGTTAGGGGAATTAATTTATTTGGATATATTTTACACATTATAGTACTTTTAAAATTTTGTATTAGTTTTTGCCACAAACTCATATGAATGCAGTTAAAGCAAAAATGGGTTTGGGTACCTGTCATCAGTAACTTTGGTCACAAGCAAGTCAGGAAATGTTTATTAATTGATAACTTAGTTTTCTTCATCTTTTAAGTAACGTTAAATTTTTTAATTTAGCTTTTAGATTCATGTATAAAGAACTGTGGACGGAGTTTCCACTTGGAAGTTTGTTCTAGAGATTTTGAAGTTGAAATTAAAAAAATAATGAACAAAGTAAGTTTTTTCTTTCTTTTTTTTTTTTTTTGTTTGTTTCTTACTTGTAACTCTTTTATTTTTCTTTAGACATACTACATGTATTTATTTTTCTCATTATAGGCTCATCCGAAAGTTATAGAGAAGTTAAAGGACCTAATGAAAAAATGGAGTGAGGATTTCAAAAATGATCCTCAACTAAGGTTGGTATTGCATATAAAATATATGAATAGTTTTAGTTTTCTTCCTTTCTTTCAAACTTTCTTTTTTCCCTTTTTCCACAGTTGTAAAACTCAAGGAATTTTTCTTCTATTAATGAAGCAAATAAGCTTCTGCCATATTAACACAGAAAAGAAATTTTATCTGATTTTGTCTGTCTAAATACTTAAATTATCATTAAATGATTATGTGCTAAAAATAATGAAATAATAATTTGAATTTTCATTTGATAAATAACAAAAATTTTAATTACATTTTCAAAAAGTGAAAATTACTAATGGTGAATATTTTAAGCCTTAAAAAAATAAAAGCAGCTTTCATGTGTAGAACTGAAAGCTGCCACAACAGGGGCATAGGTTTAAAAATCTGCAGTTATATGTTTCAGATCAGTACATCACTTCTTTCAATCATATCCTAGTCAGTTTTAGAAACAAGTGATCTTTACCAAAACTTTTTTTTTTTCTTTTGACGCCTCAATTTCCAACCATAAGTTTCAAATTTGATGATCACATTGAAGCTTTCTTTTCCTAATTATATCATTGTGATTAAGATGAGTAATTGGCCCGAAAGATAAATTTGTAAAAGTAATTTTCAAGTGCTATCAATTTTGTCTTTAAAAAATAATTTTCTTTTGTACATTTTACGAATATGCTTTTTTGGCAGAATTTTTTTTGTAGCAAACAGCAGTGCATATTGGCAGTTTGTTTAATGATTTAAAAAAAAATTTCTGTTGGTGTTTGATTCATTTAAAATGGCACTCAAGTTCTTCGTTTTGATGCCTAGAAACTTACCCTAATTGCCATCGTGACGCCTAGATTATGCTCTGTAAAATTTAGGGAAAGTTGGCAATTGCTCTTGTGGAGGGGCGAACCATAGCTAATCGATCTGCAATAAGAAAGTCCATGAGCCATCCCATTATAAATATTTTCTTTAATTTATTCCAATCATAAATGTTAATGCAGGGGTGCCCGTTTGGGGGAGAGGAGGGTGTCATAGAACAGTTTATTACATCAAAATGTTTTGAAAGAATTCTCTAAAAGGATTTTAGTCTTATTATTCGGAATCCCATTTCTGGGCCGTGGCCCGTAAAGAGTGGAGAAAAGTTGTGCCATTGCACTTTGGGGCTCCCATAGCTTAACCATCTGCGTATTAGGATCTGTTGTAAAGAAAAGCCATTGTCCATATTCCAGCAACTTATTCTAATTATTATTGCTGAAGCTAAAGTAGCTATGCCCGAGGGGGCGAGGGGCATCATGGTGCAGACTATATCAAGAAATGTTTAGAGGCAATAAAATTTTTTTTAATTTCATTATTGAGGGATCTTTTTTTTTTTTCATAAAATGGTCCCCCTTGTTCAAAGAAAAAAAAAAGCAGGGAGAATCTTTCATATGCTTCATAGAATTGAGAGGGCTATCATTTTTGGGGGGACACCTATGGCTAAATCTGCATTTTAGATCCGCAATATTGAAGAGCTATTGGTCATCTCGATAAACCAACTATTCCAGTAACTTATTGTAATAGCTGCAGAGGTCTCAAGAAAGTGGGGGATGGAATGCTGTAGCCTACACTATTGAAATATTTAAAGGGAGTTCAAGTGTTCCATTTCTTAAGTTTTTCCTCATCTTTAAAAGTTCAGGAAAGAGAAACGTTTTCTTTGCATGATCCATATCCACTTTTGTACCGTATTATGAAATAAGGTGAAGTTTTTGCACAATTTCAATGTCTCCATTAAAAGCTATCAAAGCTCCATAAAGTGTTCACGAATTGCACTGGAACAACATCAATGCAGAACTAGAAGCTGAATCCCCAATCTACTAATGTTAAACTCTGAGTAAACTAACGTGCCTGTGCCTACTAACGTGCACTGCCCTCTAGCGGATTTCCACAGCTTTATTCTCAGTTTTGCTGTTGAAAGCAGTTGCGAAATGCGCACTACTCTCTCTAGACACTATACTTTGAAACTGGGTTATTGAAAATGCTTTATGCTAATTCAAATATGTCAACTTATAAGCTGTGCTGGAATAATAAAATTATTACTTCTATAAACAATCTGTAATGATTTAGATATTTTTAATCTATAGTTGAATCTTAGCCAAGCAATATATGCATACTTTCTTAATTTGATCAGTAGAAAAGTGCTCTGAAAACTTGAATTTTTTGTTCAGTGTCATTTAGTTTTTCACTTCTAATACTACATTTGAGTTTGGTTAAGTCAAAGCCTTATTACTAGAATATCCCTTTATCTCAAAGTTTTAGTTGTTCTCCCCTAGAAGACGGTGGGAACTTCCTATACCTCCTAACTTTTAGCCGTTCACTTGGAACTTCGAGCTATCAAGACTTGACTATATTTCAAGCAATTTAAATATTTGTAGATGTACGTATGGTCATTAAAACTCATTTAAAGCTTTTGACTTTCGGTAGTCTTCCCCTCTTTTCCCAAGATTTGCAACAAACACTATTTACAAGTAGGTAGGGGAAAGTAATCATTGTATTAAAAAATGCATAGTTTTTTTTTTTTTTTTTTTTGCATTGTTGAAATTCAAAGTTGATATTGACTTAGGAAAAATATGTAAAATAAACTTCATTAAGGTTTCATAATTTATCTTTCAGCTTAATACCTTCGTTATACCACCAAATCAAAAATGAAAAAGTGGATATTGCTACATTATCCGATACAGTAAGTACAATTATTTAATGTATTGGTCCAAGTCTATTGCTGATTGACTCTTTTGGAATATTAAATTTATGTACTTCTCTCAATAGTTTCTAAATATTTTCTGCACAAAAAAGGTATTCATAATTAATTTTCTTTTACGTTTATAGATTTCTTCAGCTAAATTGCAAATGCAAAGGAAGGAGCCAAGTGCTATGACTAGTAAAGAAGAGGAGGACCTAGCAAAAGGTTTTACTTCATCTTTATTCCATTTATCACACAATTGAAGCATGTTGAAGCAAAGGGGTGTAAGTGGCAAAAGTAAAAATTTGGAAATTATTCGCACAAATTATTGAAAAAACCTCTTATATTTAGGACAAGACATGGTACTAGTAGTCTTGACAGATGCTAACATAATTTGGAAAAACTTTTCAATGACAACCTACTGAGGGTTTGAACCTTGCACGTGTTTTGTGCAAAACTTTTATAAAAATTCTGCTTACATCCTTTTGCTCCCCCAGGTTTCTTACCAAAAGCGGTAAAAACCCGTTAAAACCAGCGTGGCAGAAACCCCTTTCCGTCATTTTTATGGCAGAACCTCAAAAAATGGCTTACGAATGATTACTGACATACAATTGAGGACATAATCATAGGAAATATGATTAATTGTTAACTAGAGTATAATTTATTTACAATATTATAGCTATTCTAAACCAAATGTTGCATTGTTTGCACTCTGCAGTAGTCTATAACAAAATACAAGTTAACAAGTTTGGATGTTATTTCGAAGCCTGAACAATTTCTCAATTTATTGTGCACCAAGGAGAAAGTTGTGAAGATTCTCTCAAGCCTAATCACTGTCAAAAAACATAGGCGGTTCGTACAGGAGGGGGGACTACCTCCCTGTACTCACTTTTCACGGTTAAAAAATAATAATTGGGTGAAAAAGGATTTTTACTGAGTGGCTTAACTTATTTCATCAAATAAAAAGTTGAAATTCGAGCTTTTTAATACGCTCTTATTAGTTTCACTTGTGGGTTTGTATGTAACTCTGAATAAAAGATAAAATTCATATAAAAGTAATACATTTAATACTATTACTAAGACTAAAGGCTAAACTATATTACATGCTGATGTATTTTATAAGTACATTTAAACTTATAGTACATCATAGTTTAAAGCTTTATAGTTTGATTAACTCTAAAAGCATATTTTTTAGTCTTTTTTAGCTATAATTTCTTATTTCATAAGAATGAAATTTTTAATTGTGAAGGAGAATGTCTATGTTAGAGAGCCTGGTTGATTTTTGTAGCCTAATTCTGAATTTTTTAGAGGTCGCTTAATTAGTATTGTTAAAATACCATAAGATAGCCAAATTTTCAAAAAGAAAACTTCAGAGAGGTTGCCTTCTCTCCCCCCCCCTTATTTCTTTTGACCCCCTACTTTCTTGGTACACCAGCCGCCTATATCAATGGACAAGTCAGAAACTGTTTGAAAGTATTTTCATTCAGTTAAGTCAAGAGTTACATGACCAGTTTTTGAGTTTCAGAGTTTAATAAAATAAAAAGATAAGATAAAGTATTTATTTTATAGCCATTACATTTAAATGAAACAAAATATATTTACACATAACAAACTAAAAAGTTTGTTAGTTACAAGATTACAAGGTTAAAGTTTGTAATGCATAGCAAATTCAATGTAATGATAAATTTCACTCTGCTTCAAAAATTTCAGCCTGGTAATTGAATTTTTACAATAAATTAATTAACAAATAATAATTATTATATCTAGTTTATTAAATGATGAAATGAAGTTATATTTTTAGTTTAATAATTACAAAATGACCTTTGATAAAGTCAAGTTATTAAAGATGTTTTTTTTTATTTTCTGCAATTTTTTGTCAGTTTCTACCGTTTATAACCAGTTTGTACCTCTGGCACAGCAAAGTCTTTTTTCTTTTTTTTTATTGTAGTTTTTGATTTACATAAAATGTTAAATGCATTCCTTGCTTAATTGGGTTACAGTTTCATTTTTGGGGAGTAGAACTTATGTTGATGTTTTACATACATATTTTTTTATTCTTACGAGTCATAGTAAAACGACATTGCCTATAAGAGCGTAAGAACAAAAGCTGCAGGATTGGTCTAATTTTGGGATAAATTAGACACGAGTCAAAATCTCTAAAAATTTAACAGTTGGTCATTCTCCCTCCAACTCTGCAGCCGTACTAAAAATTATCCAAAGTTCTTATCAACTTTTTAACTTATTGTGAATGCCTGTAATTTTCTTATTTGTCTCTTTTTTTTACAGATCTCGATTCATTTAAAAAATGCTATGCTTCTTTTAGTTATTCTTATGTATTATATTGGAGCTGTATCATGTATAAAACATAATCTTATGTTCAAGTAATTGAATATAGAGGAAAACATCCTTAATTTACCGACATTTTTGTTTATAGCAATAGAGCTTTCTCTAAAAGAACCCGGCTCCTCGCCAAAAGGAAGCAGCTCATTGTACCCTGTTGCCCAGGCTATATCAAATTCTAGTACTTTGTCTAAACCAAAGGAGCCTCGAAAAGTAAGAGCCCTCTATGATTTTGAAGCTGACGAGTATGAAGATGAGCTCTCATTAAAAGCTGGTGAAATTGTATTGGTTTTAGACGATAGCGATACTAATTGGTGGAAAGGAGAAAGTCATGGACGGCAAGGTCTTTTCCCAGCAAATTTTGTTACATCAGATTTATCTTACGAACCTGAGCCACCAGGTATGTGAATTGTTTTCTGTATAATAATTATGATATTGAAATGAATATTTTCATTGCAGTGAAATTATAACTAGTTTTTATTGTATTTTTTTCGGAAAATAAGTGTAAGGTAATTTTTCTTTATCATAGCTACCAACTCTGAGAAATGCAGAGCATTTCCCAAGTTTTGCAGTTATCTCTAAAACTTCCAAAAACAAGAATATCTCCTCATTATTATTATTTTTTATTTTTTTTTACACTCATAAATATGAGAAGTGTAATATAATAGTATCACTATTCAGTCAAAAAAAGATTAATTTTTGTTCCTAATATTTTATTGATATTTTCAGAGTGCATTTGCATTATACATTGATGTGTGTTATTTAAAATCTTTTTGAAATGCATATTCCTAAAACATCCTTAAAAAATAAATGAATTAGAAAGCACTGTATTAAATACTTGAGTTTTTTTTCTTTTCTCAGAAAAAACATGTGAATCAGATTTTGTTTCTAATGAAGTAATGAGTTTTTGTCAAAAACAATTAATGTGTTGAACTTCACAGATCAATAAGGCTGGAATGGAAAGTCTGGCCTTGGGACTCGGTAGTGTTCAGCATATGGAGTGATCATTTCTCTTTTAGAAATATTTCATCTAATAATTAAGTCTATTTTATACTTTCCACCATTAATTGAAATTGTTTTTTTTTTTTTTTAGTTTACTTTTTGAACATTTTTGGTCAAAAAATAAAATAAGCTCAGCGTGGAATAAAATTATAAAAAATGCCTTTTGTAAAAATTGGTATTTCTTTAAAATTTCAAAGCCAGAGTTCTACATTTAAATCATATATTTTAAACTAATTTTTAGCTTTTGTTCCCATTCATGTAGAAAAAAGTATGCATGATTTTAGTACAGTGCTGTAAATGAGCATTAGTCTATCATTTCTCTTATTTTATAATGGTAGAGAAACAAATATTTGTCGTAAATGTTATTTTTCTTTTTAGAAAAAATGCTTGAAATGTTAAATTTGTTGCTGTACTAATATCATAAATCAGTGAATAAAATAACATGTTAAACAAAAAATTGTGAAAGTATGTTTTTTGACTTTGTACTTTCAGGTTTCTTAGTCTTAACTTAAAAAAAGGGTTATATGTTTTTAGTTAAATTATATTTACTTTTGGCGGTCTGAATTATGAGTTAATGCTTTTGTGTCTGTATAACTAAAAAGATATTTTCTAAATGAAGACATATATATATATATATATATATATATATATATATATATATATATATATATATATATATATATATATATATATATATATATATATATATATGTGTGTGTGTGTGTATATTATGATATATTTTATGATTTAGCGTATTTGTTTTCATTTTAGTAAAAGTGGAAAAGAAAACTCATTCTGTGAAGTTTAATGGTGAAGTGAAGGTCAAAACTTTGGAGGAACAGGAAGAAGTATATATTGATGAAGTGAGTTGAGCATGCAAATACTAGTTGTAAATTGTTTACCCTTTTTTTACAATCATTTCTAAACATTTTTTTGCAAATGAAAACCATGGATTTTGCTAGCATACAGATTTATATTAACAGGAAAAAATCAATCAACTCTTACATTTACTCAATGAGGCTGACCCTTCAGGAGAAAGGCCAGATCCTGAAGAACTTCTATCTTTAGAAGGTGAGCCGTTTTCCGATATTAATTAATTTACTGTTGAAAAATCATGTCTAATGCGAAGAATATTTTTATTGAGATCATTAATTAAAAATCTCTATTCTGTACTAAAATAACTTATTGGGCGAACTGGTGTGAATAAAATTGTACTTTCTAATGATACTTTCAGTTTAAGCTTGAAAAATGCAACAAGAACTTAATAATGATCAGTAACCTTAAAAAAAAATGTGTCAAACTACCCTACTTTGTTAAAATGTATTTATTCTGTTTTTTCTCATGTGTCTTTTTCCTTTTTTTTTTCCTTAATTAGTTTTTGAAGCCTGGCAAGTTTTCAGAACTAAGTTCAGCATACTCCTCATTGGCTGCCTATCCCTCATCATGTAATGCAGCCGCATTATATGATATATGTATCTATATACAGGGTGTTCACTCCAATCGTGGCCCAATAGCTAATTTCTAAACCGTTAGAGATAAGCATATAGTTCTAATTTGAAGATATCTTCAAATCACACAGAGAATTAGGATCTATGAAGTCAAATTTTGAAAGAGATAGAAGCTTTAACTTTATATGCAGCCCCCAGTCGTAGCAATCATATTTAGCAAAACATTCTTCACTCTCTAACATTTTAAACTAAAAAAAATCACTCTTCTATAACAAAAATTGATGGAGTTATGACGTTTTGAAAAATCAGGGTTTTGAAGGATTTTAAGATTTTACGACCTCATTTCAAGATATTGCTTAAGGGTCCATATGCAAATTGTGAAAGTGTGTTGACTGGTGTAAATTTATTTCGATTCTTTACGTCGGGGGGCATTATTAATGACTGGAAAGACTTATTAAGAACAAATAAAAGTTAATCAATCGCTCTCAGTGATTGGTTTACTTAAAGTGATTGAGGGTGACTGATGGAATGTGCGTGATTGAACGTCAACGATGATATGCGGTTTATTTAATGAACATGATTGATTAAGTGAACGTGAGTGAGTGATTGAACGTGATTTATTCATTTAGCAAACGTGGTCCACAGATCGTGAGTACTTAAATGAAAGAAAAAAAAAATTAACACACGTTAAAAATGGAATAAAAGTTGGAATGATGCAATGAAAATGATCAGTAAAACATGTACAGTTAATTACCAATCACATTCATTCCATCAGTTACTGAGTTAACTGAATGTGGTTGTGGAATGCAGTGCATCTTGTTGCTTACATATCCTCAATTTTTTTCTCTACATATCCTCAGTTTTTTTCTCAATTAAATTTTCAAGGAGAAATATGTATGTTAAATGTGTCTAAACATTTTTTGCATGTTTCTCTTTTTATGATTTCATTTTTTTATTTATTTTGGTACTGTCAGTTGGCTCTGTATCTTTTAATAGTTTAAACTTCATTCAACTTTATTAGTCATCAATAGTAAAAATATCAAATATTTTCTATTTTAACTTTTAAATTGCTGTAATTTTAAAATGCTTTTTAAAAAATGCTTCGTCCTTGTTGAATATTATTTTGTTTGTATGGTCATTTTCAACAAGATATTACTGGTGCTTTGTTAAAGAAATGAGTTAAAATGTTCATAACACTTGATTATTTAACTTTTAGTCTTCAATGTATACATCAGATTTTACACCTAATATTTTATTTCCAAAATTTGAATAAATTAACTCTGGTTCCTTTGTTTATATATATATATATATGCTATGTGAGCTATGTCGTTCAGTTTTAATCCTTTAAGCGCCATGCATTTTACTTTGGGACCCCTTAATAATTTGTTTTATCCCTCCAAGTAATTAACTTAAACATTTTTAAATCAACTTGAGCTGAATAATTAAGCTCCTAATTTTATTGGTGCTGTTTTCCAAAATTTGGTGCGGTGAATTCCCCCAGTAAAATATCTGAAAGCGGAATTTTGCGTCGCGGCCACTCAAAGGGTTAAACTTTTTTTTTTTTAATTTTTTTATGTACTTAAAAAAAGTTTGTCTTCTAAAAGTATATTTTTATTTTTAAAGTCATGCATGAGGATGCATACAAATCATAATGTTTAAATCCCCCCCCCCCAAAAAAAAAAAAGAAAGAAAAATCTAAACGTAAAAAAAAACAGTTAAAACTATAAATTATGCTGATAAACTTTGAAGACTCAGTCAACTACACAAAACTTAAACAAAAATCTGTTTTAACTTGTACTTATGTATTTCTGTTTTCAGTAAAATATTTATTGTATCAGTGAGAAAAGCTTGTCTGAGGGATTGTAAGACTTTGGAGTTTGAATTTTTCCAAACTATATAACTTATTTTGCTTTTAGATCATTGTATGTCTATGGGTTGCTTAATAGACCAGGAACTAGAAAAAATTGATCGTCATCATGCTTCACTCACTGCTTCTAACAAACAGTTAGTTGATGCATTGAACTCTTATCAAGCCTTAATGAAAGATTACACATCAGTGACTTATAGCCCTTATTCTCATCCAGAAATGATGCATCATTACCAGTCCCTTCCACAACAGCAATCCCTGCCACAGGTAGTTTAAAATTCTAGTTTATGAATAAATTGTAAATTTAAGCTTTGCTTTAAAAGTGATTTACAAATTGCTAATATAATTTTGTTGAAAATTTATAATCTTAATTAGTTGCAATTTAAGTATTTAATATTTATAATGTGTATCAAGTATGTTTGATATGATTCCTTAACAAGATAAGTCTAGGATGGTTGATTTTGCATCAAACACATATCTTTTTTCATGTTTTGTGAATGTAGTTAGCAAAACATGTCACGACGACCTTTTTTTTTTGTGTTATCTACAAGAATGTCGCAAATTTAAAATCTGCCTTTTATTGTTGAAGCTTTCACAAAAGATATTAATTGACTGTTTTAAACCTGAAGCATCCAGTTGATGAGGAATTTATCCAAACATCTCAGTGAGTTTTTAGTTTGTCTTTCTTCTATTTCTGACTGCAGAGACCAGTGTATGTATAATCTGTATAAAGCAGTAAGTAACCAGCCCTTAAGCAAGGGCTAAGGCAGAAACATGCAATACATTGCAAACTCGGCTATTTCGATCCATGGACTGCAGTTTCGAGCTTATTATGCTCTCATCAGCATGGAATACGAAAGTAGTCGAGTTGGAGGCAAAAAGTACTCTTATAAAGCAAAGAGAGCTAAAAAAAAAACTGGTAGCTAATGTGAAATTAGAATACCAGAGAGCGACTGCACTTGGTACGGTACAACTCGTAAATTTTTTAGGCAGAGCTCAAGGTATAGTCGCTCGCTGGTATTCTAATTTCACATTAGCTACCAGTTTTTTTTACCCGACTACAGCAAAGCCTAAAGGAAGGGTTATGTTTTTAGCAGGCTGGCTATGTTTGTGGTTAAGGATGTTCCACCGTAGCTCCTAAACTATTCATTCGATTTTGATGAATGAGGTGCCAATCGATTCGTTTTCGAGTCTCGAGTGTCATAGGCTACTTTTTACTAGAATTTAACAAGAGGAAAGATCGATTATTCCTAGACAAGCACCGATTTTTAACCGATATTTTCGTATCTAAGTGTGTTTTAGTTCAAACAAAAGTCGCAATCAACAATGAATTTCCAGTTTAAGGCTGACCTAGATTTTAGCATAAAATTATTTGTTATGTACATTTAATTTTGTAATGTATATTCATTTGCTAATATACAGTGGAGTAAAATAAAAAAGTTTTAAAAACCTGTAACCCGACTACAAAAAAGCTCTAAAAAGTCAGAAATAATAACAAGTTTAAAAAACTATAACCCGACTACAAAAAAAAAAGCACTGAAAGGTAAGAAACAAGGTAGGTGCTATTTAATATCATCGTCTTATTAAATAAAACAAGACGTTTGATATTTTAGCTATACCTGTTTATTTAGTTCTACGACTTGAACCCTCTGCAAGTTCCACATTAACAACCTAATTCAATTCAAATGCTGTAGTCGTGCGTTGTCAACTACAGAAAAAAATTTGATAGAATAACATTATAACCTAATTTACCATTCTTGTATATATATGTAGATCAAACTAATATGTTTGCTTGTGTATCAAGTTTAAATACTTGCTTTCTGTAGTTGACAACGCACGACTACAGCATTTGAATTGAATTATGTTGTCAATGTGGAACTTGCAGAGGGTTCAAGTTGTAGAACTAAATAAACAGGTATAGCTAAGATATCAAACGTCTTGTTTTATTTAATAAGACGATGATATTAAATAGCACCTACCTTGTTTCTTACCTTTTAGTGGTTTTTTTTTTTTTTTTTTTGTAGTTGAGTTATAGTTTTTTAAACTTGTTATTATTATCTCTCTTTGCTTTATAGGAGGATTTTTGCCTCCTACTCGACTACTTTCGTATTCCATGCTGATGAGAGCATAATAAGCTCAAAACTGCAGTCCATGGATCGAAATAGCCGAGTTGGCGGTGTATTGCATATGTATAATCTGGTTGATGGTGTGAATGAAACAAGTTACTCTCCGAGATCATTAAAAATTGTTTAAAATGATTAAGAAGTATCTGTTAATGAATAAGAATAGTAAAGCTTGTGTTTGTACAAACTTTGGATTTTCTTGGGGATAATATAGTGAAGAAAGATATTTCCTACAATCTTTGAGTATAGTGGCAACATGTATCTATTGTAAGTTTAGATTTTAAGTACATTAAGAAAGAAGCTTTTTGTAAAATGCAGGGGTTATTTTCTGTAATTTGATCCGCTATATAATACGGAAGAGTCTCTCTTTACTTTCAAAACTGAGGGACAAGAGAGTTTGCATTCTTTTCTGAAAGTCTCCGGTAAGGCATCGGACTCGTGTCCAGAGGGACCCGGGTTCGATCCCAGCCGATCAAAGATCCACCGTCTTGATTAATGGTGGCTGGGAGGCGTTAAAAATGTCGTGGTCACAAAGTCCTCCAAGTGAAACGATACCTCTGGGGGTGCTGGGCCTAGGGTTTGCTCGACCCTAGGTTCTGGTTCAAATTTAAGAACAGAGCTCTCTTCAGGGCCCTATCCCGGTTAAACCACAAAGCTGTAGTAGGACCCTGGAGTGTGAAATGAAATGACTCTATCATGCTCATTATTAACCTAGACATACTTGACAATGATTTGTTTTTTGCTTGAAGCACTTGTAAGGACATGTTACTTTTTTATTGATGGGTTTATAAATTGTGTGTTTTTTTTTCTAGATGTATAATGGGCCAGTACCAAGCAACTACATGCCTTCTGAGCCATATCAACCTGTGTCTTTGCCTCCAAGTACGGAACAATACGCAAGTTCAGTTCCTCCCTCAGGTTATGAGCTTACTTTTCTCTTGATTTGTGAAATTAGTTTATTTTAGTGTACTATAAGTGAACATATTTTTTTTTTCATGCAGCTGCTCCTTTACCAGCAATGCTTCCTCCTAATATGATTCAACCAGGGGCTCCTCTTCCATATGCGAACACGAATCCAACATCTTATTCAAATGTTAGGTAAATATGAGCTGAACAATTTTCTCTGCACGCTTTATTATAAAATAACGTAAGTTTTTATAGATAGATGCTTTAAAAAAAAAATGTCAGAAAACAATGCCTTTTCTGACTGTCAGAAGGTAACCAACTGTTTTTAATCACAAACTTCAGTCGATCTGTCAGCTACACTAAATTTCAAAATGAAGCTGGATATACATTTTGTAAATTTTAACCTTTTTTTTCTTGAATTCAAAATTGGGTTATTTTCTTAGAAACAGATTGTTATCCTTTATGCAACAAATTAAAAGCATAAAAACTTTGTTAAAATTACCTTTTGTCAGATTCAGTGTTAAAAATAAGTAGTCGGTAGTCGCATTTTGGATCCAAAAATTTTGATTTGATGCCTCTCTTCTTAACCCCAGGTGCCAAATTTTATTCCTGAAATCTCTAATCACATTGCAGCTTTTCTTTCCTGACTCATTATGATTAAAACCAGTGATTCACCTGAAGGACAAGAAGTATTTTTCTAATGCACTCAATTTTGTCTTTCGAAAATCTGTTTATTTTGTTTATAATTTTACAAATATACTCTTGGCAATCTGTTGTGTAACATGCAGCACAGCATATTAGCAGTTAAATGATTTTTTTTTAATTATTTTTCTGATATTTGATTTATTAAAAATGGCACCTAAGCTCGTTTTGACCCCAAGAAACTTACCTGAGGCGTCATCATGACTCCTAAATTTGAAGTCTTTATTTCTAATGCTGGTCAGATGTCTCTTTGTCCACAAGCTCTTTTTTGTGTATGTGTATGTGTTGAAAAAGGCATTCCTTGTAAACACAAAGCGAGTATCTCCCTTTTGTCACTATTTTGAGTATTGCTGAAACTGTGATGTTTTTATGATTTAAATTAGCTTTTTCATTTTTCATGTTTTATGTAAAGAAATCTTATTTTAATAACCCAGGCTTTTTTTTTTTTTTTTGCAAAATGTATTATTTTTAGAACAAGTAGCATAAGACTTGAAATTATATTGGTTTATGGAAACTATAAAGATAAAATGGTAGTGTTTATTGCTTTGTTTCTTGATGTATAATAAATGCTCTGCATTTAAAATTAACTTTTTTTTTTCACTATCTGAATAAAAAAGTATTATCCATGCAATGTTATTTACAAATTTACTATAAAGTAATTCTAGTGTACATTTTTGATGTCATGGCTACAGTGGCTATAGCTTATTATAATCACATTTGTTCTGAAGACTGCTTTTACAAAACAGCTGATTGTATAAACCAACACTTAAAAAAGTAAATGCGTTTCAAGTTTCAAACTGTCTGAAATGGAAATAAATTATTGTACTTGCAGTTTATGAAAGTTGTTTTAAAATACAGTTGACATGTTAACTATTCATGAGGTTTTTTTTTTCATTTTTAATTTGCACTAGGGTCAGGATTTTCAAATATTGGCATATTATTTGATTTACAAAGTTGAAAGAAAAGGCTTGACATTGTTTATAAGTTTATAAGTTTTTGCACTTTTCTGGCATCTATTAAAGAGGACAAGTTTGGCTTTAAATTTTCCTCATCTTCCAAAACTGAATAAAGCATCTGATAGCAATGAGCATTTCAGCGAAAAAACTCTGGCTTCTTCACTCATTGTTTGTTAGGATTTTTAAAAGTGTATCTCAATATTTAAAGTATGGATCACAGTTTACCTTTTCAAGTTTTGAAAAAACAAACTAAAAAGTTTGAGTATATCTTAACAGTTGAAATTCCGATCATATGTTTTACTTCAATACAAGTAAAATTATACAAAAGTGCACTGTTTAGAAGACCCCACCCAATCAAGTATCTCCAATTCTATTCCTATCCCTCCTAAATATCACTCATTTTTATAATTTATTTGTTTATTTCATACATTTTTTAAACATAATTTAACGTCATTTGATAATACTTTGTTAAGTAGTCAAAAGTTTTTGCTTAACAGTTTTTTCTATTTGGTCAATCCAGATCATTTTAGTATATTTCTAAGTTAACACTTTTCCTCTCTCGATTCCCTTAAAAATGGTTGCTTTTAATTCTGAAACACGTGTATGTGATTTTCATTGCTTGCAAATTTATTTAAAGACTGGATGTTATGTATTTACCTTGCAAAAAGTAATTGCTTTAAAATCGTATTTTTATTCATATTTGTGAGGTGAAATAGAGCATTGTTTTTGGAAGTTTATTTTTTCAGCTTTACAAAATCTTTAAAGTTAAAAAAAAAAAAAAATGCTTCAGTGCTTCTAAATAGTTAGAAGTTAAAACTGGTGAACATCTTTGCAAATTACTAAAATCTATTGATTTACAAAATACTTCTGACAATTATTATTCTGTAATAAATTAACTTTTTAATATGTATAGAGTACAAAATCTATAATGTTTCGGCTAATATTACAATTTTCAAAATTTTGTTTTAAATATAATCTCTGATTAAATACAACTTGTAATTTTCTTTTCTTTTTGAAAATAATTTAAGAATAATGTAATTCAAATTGATTGATTCTTCACTTTTAGCATTCCACCAAACTCTATGCCTGTTTCTAGTGCTACATATGGAACTTCTCATTTATCCAGAGACCAGAATGGAGTATTCTATGGGGACATGATGGTCAATTCTATGCCTCCTAGTTCTACTGCACTTAGACAGCAGCAACCCATGTTATGAGACAAATTGGAACTTGCATCCTAAGTGCCACATTTTTTTTTTTTTTTTTTTCAGTGATTAACTTAGGGCATAAGTTCCTCAAGTCAGGAAAGTAAAGAAAATTGTATATAATTATGCCTGACGTGACATTTGGAAAGTCATGTTGCAGCAATGTATAAATGTGTAGCTATAATTTGTACACAAACTATGAATATTCCATGTTTTTTTTAAATAGTTACTGACTGCACTAGAGTATCGCAAAATATATTAGAAATTTTGTACATATGTCATTATTGAGTTGTGTAAAATAAACAAATTTTGTGTGAACAAAACTTGAAACTTTAATTAATCTAGAATTCTTTTCTTTGACCTATTCCAAAACATTTTACTTGTACATTGTCAGTGTTCACAAAGTTATGGAAAGTCATACTCTATTGACAAATTTAGTATTCAACAGACTTTCTGCTCTTTTGAAATAACTTTTTATACGTCTATCTCTTTACAGAATAGCATTTCATATATTTTTTAATTCATAACATTTGTGCAAGGAGAAAATTTTAGAATATTTGAGTCAGTATTGGCAATGCACAAATGTAGTTTAGTGTAAGCAAACAGTTCTTTCATAATTTAAAGAAGCTTCTGTATAAGTGCTGAAAAAAAAATAGGTAAAATTTTTTGCTGGATGTTTTGCTACTCATCATATTTCTTCTGCCACCTTGAGGAAAAGACTCATTAAAGCTTTGACCTCAAAGCAACTGACTTCTTTTATTTAAAATTGTATTTTACTTTTTGTCTTAAAAGGTTTTGATTAAATACTGAATATATTTTATTTATCAATCAATTGTTTTGCACATCTGTACTGTAAAATTAATCTTTATAGTTAAAAGTCTTAATTTCAAGTGGTTTTAGTATTGTAATAGTATTGATATCTTTTAATGTGTGCAATGCAATTCTTTTATATTTTTGGAAAGTAGACCAAAAGATATTTTTCTATGAATCAAATGTACAGTATTTGTTTCTGAATATGAGTGTTATTTAAATTAATTTATTGTAGTTACTATATGAAATAAATTTAAAGAACAGCTTATATTTAGCTCTTTTTTTTTTTTTTTTTTCAAACATTATATTTTGTTATCATGGATTTCATTGCCTGTAATTGGCTTTAAAATTTATTACACATAGTGAATTTGAAAACCTAAAAAAATAATGTTGGTATAATATTAATGTGCTGAAATCTCATTAATTATAGTTATATAATGTGTTATGAACCTGCCATTTAGTAATATATGCATCTGATAAATATAACACATTCAGAGGTGACAGAACTTGTTTAGCTATAGCAAAATAAGATGAACCAATGGAAAAAAATATTTTAGGTTTTTAGTGGAGTATGAGAGTTTATAGATGGTCTACAGGGAACGTGTTTATTAACAGTACAAAAGTTTTCAAGTTTTAAATTATTCATTAGAAGGAAAACTTACACACATATTTTGAGTTTTTGTTTTAAATATTTTCCAATTTTCGTTTTTCATTCAGCTCTTTAGATAAAAATTATTCAACATAAAATTAATGCCAATTTGGGAAGTTCTGTTAGTTAAAACTGCTGGATGTGTATAAAAGTACTTTTGTGATGTTGTTCATAAGCATGTCTTTTAAGTTATGTAGAAATATCATTCAGCAGTTGCTGAAGATGCAGAAAATGTTAAAATCAGAGATATGAAACACATTACTTCATATAATAAATTCATAGTTTAAATTCTATTTCAAACTTTTCTATTATAAAATTGGTTTAAATTTCTATAAAAGTTTAAATTTTTCAAACCTCAGCTGTAACTTCAGTTAAAACTACAGAAAAAATGTCCATTATTTTGCGATTGTACTTGGCATGAGCGAAAGATATGATTATATTTTCTTTTTTTGAATTTAGTCTGAGTATGGCGGTCATATTTATATTATTTTAAACATTTTGAGATACATTTTAATGAAACACATGAAAATTTCGAAAAAATATATATGTATTTCTTATGATCTATATTTAGAGCAGTTAATTGTTAAAATTGCAGACTAAGCAAAAAAAAAAAAAAATTACTTTAAAAGTTGACGATAAATTCACTGTTTTCAACATGCATAATTTTGTTCGGATTTTCAACTTTTAAACTAAGATACATTTTAAATAGCGATCCCATCTGTTTTGTAATAGAAAAAAAAATTCGCGTTTAAAGGTATTATTTTAGTACTTTCATTTATCTTTGTAAATATTTTTATTTAGTTCCAATTACTGTATTGTTTTTTAAAAAAAATACCTTTTTTGATTATTTTTTAAAGCTATTAAAATCGCTTCAGCAGTTTAGCATGCATAGATGTTCTAATGTGATGTACATCCATATACTTTAATAGATGTTAATGTCATGTATACTCAGAGAGAGTTAAATATTGTACGGTAATTTATATATAAAAATAAAAATATTTTATTCATTATTAGTTGAGTTGATACAGTTAGTTTGAAGCTTCTCTTTTTAATTATTACTTTATAAGAAATCTTTCTTTTTTTTTTTCAAATAAATTACTTAACAAATGAAGTTTTTCTGTTTAAATTCATTCAAATTATAAAAACATAAGAAAGGACACATACAATTTTTGTGCATAGTTAATGTGTTCCCAAAGAAAATGCAATGGACTGGCTTCAAGCCAGTAGTAGTGATTTCTGATATTGCCAATGTATGTACATAACAACCTGCAGTAGAGCAATACCACGTTTAAAACTGTTTTCCACCTGGTAATGACCCAGTTGAAAAAAATTTTTTAAATGATCCTTCCTTTCTACAGCTTGGAGATTTTTATAATTACTGGTTTTAAATACCTGCTATAAGCCAACTTTTTGGTCAATGTAAATGGGCTCAATCACATAAAATTGCATGTATGGATCTAATCCATAGACAAAACCAATCATTTTTGTTCACCACAAATGGAAACAGAAGTAAAAATCATGTGATACTGATGATGATGTAGTGTCGGCCCTCTCATGAATAAACTTTAAACTGATTTAATCAGATGAAAATGAAAGATGAGCTCACATAGCAATCTTCTATCAGTTTTTTCCCAAAATATGCTACTTTGACACTAGCATAATGAGAAAGAAATTCTTTGTCACTTTGTGCAACAAAAAGGTTGTTGTGCATAAGTTTGTTATTGTATTGGAGGTGGTCGCTTTAGAGAAGTTGCCCAGTATATCTGTACCTCAGAACCAGAATGACTAAGTCCAAAAATGGCAATTTTCTCTTTATTAGGGCATTGTATGTAGAAGTAGAATCTTATTCCGCATCGACCCATCAGAACGGTATTCTATAAAACAAATTCCTTTACAATTATTTACCACCATTAAAAGAGCGCAAGTCCCATCCTTTGCATGCATCCGACAATTGTTTTTCCCTTCTCCTGAAAAGTTACAAAAATGGACTTACGTTAGTCTGGTTCTGAGTTACAGATATATGAAATAATATATTTCATTTTGGCTTTCTATAGATTTCTTCTAAACATTTAATTATTCCTTTTTTTTTTTTTGGAAAATATGTACATGTTATGTGAAAAGCATTTACAAATATTAAGTATGGAATATTTTAATAATGGACCAATATTTTTAATTATAATTTACATTTTTATTGCTATACAACATTTACAATCAACATGGAACAGTATTTTCTTGATTAAGTACAGAGGCACATGAAATGAAAAGTTCATAATACCTTATTAGGTACGCAACATGTACGTTCACAACTTCTTGTTTAGAATATGTTTTGTGCTCTATCGTCAACCAATATATATATATATATAATATTCTTTAACATCTAATACATCAAAATGTAAATGCATCAAGCACGAGGGTTATATTATTATTTTTTCAGATAAAATTCTCTTATGACCAAATAGTTCATTCATAATGTAATTTGAAACATGTCATTAATAAAATTATAATGATTTAGAAGTTCAATTAATCAATGTACATTGGAATATAAAACTATGAGCAAATTTTGCGGTAACATTAAAATGATCTGAAATACTGTTTAAAATATTCCAAAAATTTTACAATGCTTATTTTTTTTATATTTGCAGTTCTTATTTTTTGTTCTAACATCAACATGCTCTCATCCTCATTACAAGATATCATACATCTTCTTGTGAAGAAACCAGACTAGAAAATCTTCTACCGTTATTGGAATGATGAAATGACCTAAAAATACAACGAATCAAAAACATTTCTTCTCGAGGCTATAATCCAAACATACATTAAGAAAAAAAAAATTCAGTACTATAAACTATAACTTTGTTGCTTATGATTAAATTTACACTTAGAAAAATAATTATTTCTCTGAAAATACAGAAGTTATGTAATATATCTTATTATACTTGCATTATTATTTAAATAGTTTTTCCTCATTGCATCTCCTGCGTAACTTATCACATTAAGTATTTTACTAACTTCAAAAAAAAAAAAAGGAAAAAATGTGCTAGATTAAAGATAGTTGACCAAAAAATAAAAGGACTCCCTGACCTGACTGTTTAGCATGTTAAACCTTGTCACTCAAACCCGTAAAATGTCAGCTAAGTTCAATTTCTTCAAGTATTTTCTCTTAAATTCAAAAATAATTCATTTTTGTTTTATTTATGGCGATGTTAAAAACTGGAAAAATGTTACTTTTATGCACCTAGGGAACACAATACATAGAAAATTACTAATAAAAAAGAATTATGTGGATAAGATAATGCGGCATAGCCAAAAGCACCTCTAGATTTTGTCTTGAACTAAAACATAATCGAATAATCCTCCTATTGCACCATTATTAGATCAATGGCACCAGGTTTTGGAAATAAATTGGAATTCTAAAATCTAAAGTGAGAGGAAGAGTTAAATTTCGAAATGTAATGCGAGGAAGGGAGGGTCCCTGAAATTGTGACAAGGATGAGCTAACAAGTGTGATAACCCAAATTTTGGTTAAAATAAAAATAGTTAACAGTGGCGGATTAAGCATTAAAAAGATTTATATATATATATATATATATATATATATATATATATATATATATATATATATATATATATATATATATATATATATATATATATATATATATATATATACACATGTTATCTTTTTGTATTTTCTTATATTTTTAAAAAAACAATAATGCTATTTTTTCAGATGATTTTGTTTTGTATTTTTATTTATTTTATTAAAAAATCATTGATACAAGAGTTAAAGTTTCAATTAATTCTTACGTAAATGTTAAAAAGATTAAATTCAACCCACTTATGAATACTGCGTGTTTATGAAATATCACTAAGATCTAACAGGTGGGCCGAAAAGTTCGTAGGCTGACGCATAGGTGGTGCTACTTGTTTCAAATCCATATGAATTTTAATTAGCCATAACCTTGAAAAGACAGTTGCATAAATTTAATAGCTGTTATGCGATTACTATCTGAGTTATTGCATCAGAATGAAAGAACTTTTGTTACTTTGAAAAAATTGATAAAAAGGAATTTTGTGTGTTTATAAAGCATTGCTTTTTGGCGAAAAAAATACTGTTGAAACCACGGCTTGGCTTGATAAACATTATTCGGACTTTGCCCCAGGAATATCAACGGTAGAGAAGTGGTTGCTAAATTTAAACGAGGCGGATTGAGGACAATGCAGGCAGTAGACACCCCAAAGAGGCTGTTACCGAGGAAAACATCAAAAAAGTCCACAAAATAATTTTTGATAACCGTAAAGTGAAGTTGTCTGAGATAGCTTAGACCCTAAAGATAACAAAAGGAATGTGTTGGTCATATCGTGCATGAATATTTGGATATGCCATAGCTCGGTTCAAAGTGGGGTGCCGCACGAGCTCACAATCAACCAAAAACAACAACGAATCAGTTATTCTAAGGAGTGTTTTGAACTGTTCAATCTCAATAAATCTGAATTTTTGCGTCGATATGTGACGATGAATGAAACATGGCTCCATCATTTAACACCGGAGTCCAATCGACAGTCAGCCTAGTGGACTACAAGTGATGAACTAACTCCAAAGCATTGAAAGACGCAAAAGTCGGTTGGCAAGGTTCTGACATCAGTATTCTGGGACACTCATGGTATAATATTTATTGACTATCTTAAAAAAGGGAAACACAATAAACAGCGATTAGTACTAAATAGCGTTATTGGAGTGTTTAAAAGACAAAATCACGAAAAAGCTGTCACGTTTGAAGAGAAACTAAGTGCTCTTTCATCAAATCGATGGAGAAATTGCAAGAATTGGGCTTCGAATTGCTTCTGCATCCATCGCACTCTCCAGATCTGGCCCCCAGCGATATTTTTTGTTCCCGGACCTCTAAAAGATGCTCGCTGGGCGGAAATTTTGCTCTGATGAAAAGGTGATCGCTAAAACTGAAGCCTATTTTGAGGCTAAAGACAAATCGTATTATAACAATTGAATCGAAAAATTGTGTGACCGCTATAATCGTTGTATCGCACTTGAAAAATTGAATAATAAAATCAAATTCTGTCAAAAAAATTTTTTTACTATGCTAGTCTACGAACTTTTCAGCCTACCTGTTAAAACAAACAATTCAAATTCTAAAATACTACTTTTTTCAGTTGTGCCTTCAAAATTGGTGTTTATTATTTAATACCAATTATGGTTTTCATTGTGAACCTTAATATTATTTCATAATTCATACAGAATAAATAATTATATAATCATTGCTATTGTTACTCTCACAAACATACTTGTCCTTAAAACACATGGTAAAGGTTAAAAAATATTAAAAATTTAACCTAAAACTTAGTGCTTTGTTACTGAGCAAGAAGTGTGTTTGTAACATTGAGTGACAGCGGGAGGGGGTCTGGTGAAAGTGTAATATTTAATGACAAGGGGAAGGGTGTTAAAAGTATTCCTAAAAAGTGTGACATCATCCCTCAAATCCCAATCTTTTCTGCATCATATTCTATCTGTGGATATCTTTAGTGCATATTTGCTCTAATCTAATAATGTATCAGTCACATTATAGCCGTAATAGAAGTAGAAAGATAATAGTTTTTTTTTAAGCTTATTAATGATAGATCACAACATTACATACTAATCCACCTGGCCGAATAATGGTATCAATATTCTTCTCTAACAAACCGACCACAGAGTTTTTATATTAAATGTTCACAGAATTTTGCTAGTTGAATGAGAATATACCCGGAAAGCTCTTACACTAACTATTATGCAAATTACACAAAAATAAAAGAGGATTCTTCATGCATGTTAAAATTAAACACAAATTATTAAATTGACTTGGTGTTAAATCACTCCTACATGATAAGCTGATTGTTTAAAGAGAAATTGCAATCATGTTTGAACTCATATTGAACAAGCAGGAATGGGGGAGAAAGACCTTAAAAACTCAATAACTTACCAAACAATAAATATAACAGCCATATTAAATTTCTACTCTTTTTCTTTTTTAGTATCTCCATGATGACCTTGACCATCTCTTGGATAAAATTCTTCTAAAGTGCTTTGAGGAATTCTTTTCAACAACTCTTTTGGGAAAATTCTCAGAAGCTTCCAACCAATATCAAGAGAATCAAAAACTGTTCTATTTTCATAATTCCCTACAAGTAGAAACATATACCACATTAGTTTTAGTAGAAACTAATAGACAGGACACACACAGCTGAACTTACATGCACACATTAGGGTATTCCAAAAATAAAAATTTCACAAATCCTATCCTCCTCAAATCTGCCCTTGATTTGTATGGTATTATAGAAAGAGAAAAAAATCAGGTGAATTGGTCAATATTTAGGGCTCACAAAGGTTTAGCACGAAGAAGTGGAGTTAAACCATGAACATTTTGGTGAAAGAAATTTACTAATGATATAATTTAGCATAAAAATACTACGGGCATGATATTATATTTACAAGCATCAGGGGTGCTCACAGTGGGGGATTATGGCGCAAGTTGTGCCATGAAAATTTTTGGGGGGATTTTTTAAACTAATTTATTTATTTATTTAAATTATTTATTCATTTTTTAATTTAAATTATTTACTGTTTTTCCTTAATTTAAATTATTTATTTTTTTTAATTCAATTTATTATTTATTTATTTATTTATTTTTTGTGTGTGTGATTGGAATGTCTGGAAGGGAAAAAAAGTGATTCTATTCTGCGCATAATTAGTACTTTTAAAAAAATAATAATACATAAAAAATAATAGTTATAATTTAAATAAATAAATGAATATTATTTTAAAAAATAAACATAATTTAAAAAAATAAAAAAAATTTTAAATAAAAAAATAATAATAATTTAAAAAACAAATAAAATGATAAAAAGGGGTAAAAATAAAAAATTAAAAAGGACAAGAGGGTTGTGAAAAATTTTGGGGGTGAATTTGCGCCATTGAGCTTGAGGGGGGGGGGGGATGGGCACCCCTGACAAGCATCATAATACACAAGTCTAAAATGTTAATTGTTACATATGTTTTCCCCTTGCTTAGATAAATTTAACTTATTTAATACCAAAATTTAGTAACATTAGCCATCAGTGTCACTTTCTTAAGCATAGAACTTTTTTTCTTTGCAGTAGAACTAATAGAAGGTACTCAAGACATCTCCTAATAATGTTAATAAATTGTAATAGTTGATTTCTTTCAAAGGAGGATTTGTTTTAAATAGTGACTTTTCAATTCGTCACAACCCTTAAACATGCTCCAATTGATCCAAATTTTACATAAATGATTTACTTTGCCGAATAGAACAAAGGCAACAACATGGAGAATATTTTTTAAACTTTTTATCCATTATTGTTTTGAGCCAGCTTAATGTGTACGTGTGTGTGTGTATATATATATATATATACATACACACAGTGGACCCTGGATATAACGACCGTTTCCGTCCTTATATCAGGCCCTTATATTAGGCGTTATAACGAGCGTCCACTGTATACACACACATACAAATTGCAGACACAAAAATAAAAATAGAAAATAACAAACCTTGTGAGATAAAACTTTTTTCAAACTTGCTTAGAAAGTCAAGGTATAATAAATCTTCAGAGGTCAAAGCTTCTTCACCTACAACAGCTTTAATAGCTTGGACATCTTTGCCAATAGCATAACAAGCATACTAAAAGAAAAAAGAGTATAATGCACCTTTATTGACAGGAATCTCAGCAAACATTAATGATTTTTAAGAAAATCATTATATTTATGTTACATGTCAATCAATAGAAAGGATACTTGTTTAAGGTAAATATTTTTCAAACTGAACATTTGTTCGGTTAAACAAGTTTTATAATTGCACAAAATATTATTGGTAAATTGCAAAGAAGGATTAGAATCAAGATCGTTTCAAATTTATTTTTGTCTGGGTGATGATACAATTTAAACTGAATAAATAAAATATATTTGCAAGATCACTATTATTTGAGCAAATATCAATATTTTTACATGTCATTGCATTTTTTTTCTCTTTTTCTTCCCTAAAATTCAAAACAAAAAATTTATTTTTAATGATTTTCTTATAAATTTAGCAGATGTCCATATTTGGTGTGTGTGTTTGTGCAGGGGGGGGGGGAGAAAGAAAGAATAAGAAAATTTCAAATATCTGATTCTAATTTTTCTGTTTTTTGCATGATTTTTATTAATTTGGGTTTTTTTTACACTTGTGTGTATAATTACAATTTAGATTTAATATTTATCTCCCGGGGTGATTGTGTTCTGGTATTTTACCGGGTTTCTGGTAGTTTCATGATTGATTCTGGTATTTTCATGTTTGAAAATACTGGAAATAAAATGTTTTTAATTATGCTTTTATCTTCCCACCTCTGGATTTTTTTTTTCTTTTTCGAATTGTCGATGATTGTACCGATAATTATTAATAATATTCATCAAATAGAAATGTTAAGATGAAAATTCTAATTGTTTTTGTACCTTACTAAATTATTTTATTTGCATCCGATATAAGAATCAAATTTTTCTCACTTTTGATGCTTATTGCCCTTAGTTAGGAGACAAATAAATGAAATGCAACAAAATGTAACGAATGCAACTTTCCTTACTTTATAAATGCTTTCGCACAACAAACAGTAATTCTGTTAGACTTTTGCTTTCTCCTTAAAATATTTTTTTGGAGATAATTGCTTATCACCAGCTCAAAAGTAACTATTACTCATTTACAATTTAATTAAATGCATGTACAATATTTTGACTAAAAACTATTTAAATATATGAAATGTGTTAGTTTATGAAAGGAAATTAATTATTATGTATGTATAATTATAAAATTACATGTGCTTAAGTAATAGGGGCCTTGGTTTTAAAAAAATAATAAATATATATATATATTTAAAAGTGAGGGAAAATAATAAGTTACCAGTTGATTTGAAACTTCAGAATGATCTTTTCTAGTCATATCTTCACCAATAGCAGATTTCATCAATCGAGACAAGGATGGAAGCACATTAATAGGTGGATAAATCTAAAATAAATGCATGCTTATTATAATATTGTAGGTAGTTATAATAATACTAAATTAACTAAAATATGGTTGCAAAAATACAGCACAAATCAACCACATTGACAGTACATGTAACATTTATGAAGTAAAAGTATTCAATTGCTATAACAAAAATGTATTGTTTTGTCATTTCAAAAAATTTAAACAAAATATTAGCAATATCAAGAGGACATATATAGATTCTCCAAATCATGGATGAGATGTAATACTCTAGATCAGGTCATCAATGATGAACTCTACTATAAGTTTTTTTACTTCTCACTCACTTTATTATCGCTCAATTTTTCACCAAGTTTTTTTTTCTTTTTTTAATGAGTGGTTTAGTTGAAAAATACTGCTGAATTTACATCTGCTGCTGCACTTCCCCTACTTGCAGATAAATGTTTGGTAGTACATTATCAGCTTTTGCAATAAGACATTGTTTTAGAGCTTATTGATGATTGAGTACCCACCAAAACAAATGGTGCAAATCCTGATAAGTAGGAAAAGTTCCTAATAAAGAATGGGTTTTACTCTCAGATGCTTACCACATGAATCCATTTCTGTCTTTTTATCTGTCTGTTGTAGTTTTGCTAGGAGCTATCTTTCAATAAAGTTACTTCTTTCAGCTTCTTTTTTCTCTTATAGTTTATTTGCATTTGATATTATTTATATGTTAATTTGTATTTGATAATTACATTTATTATAATTCAATTAATAAAACTTATAAAATTAAATTATTTATATCAATCAAGAATTCTCCAAAAATTATATTTTATGTAAAATAAGTCTTTTTATAAACAAAACAAAATAATTTTTTTAAAAAATGTTAAGATTTCAATGTCAGGACTTAAAACCGTGCTTGCATTTAATATACTTATTACCACAAATCCCAGATGATACAGAATACAAAATGACGTATGGTAAGTAAAAACGTTTAAAAAAAAAAGAAAGAATAATAAATTTTTGAAACAACTTATTTATTGCAGAAAAATCAAAAGACGCTTTAAATCAGAACTTAAAGAAATCGGTTCATTAAATTGCAATTTAAATCTGTGATTAAATCCGACTGGATCTTCATCATTACAACTGTACAACAATATTTGAAAAACAATAATAGAAAAGTTCTGAAAACTAGCCTGTCTGTTGTGCAGTTGTCGATCAATGTATATTTGACCTTCAGTAATATAGCCAGTTAAATCTGGAATGGGATGAGTGATATCTGGAAAAGAAAATTATTGCTATTAAAATGTGAAAAATTGCACATTACAATTGCATAATCAAGATTTGATGAGAGACAGAATAAGAACTAATATCATTGACCTAGAAACAAACTGAGTTAGTAAATCATATACCAGAGGTGTGAAAGCACACCACCTTTTAACACTGGAGGCAGCATATACTAGGGATGAATTCATAAATTCACTAGTAGAGGGTCAAGGCGAATTAGTCGAACGCTGCGTTGCAACCAATTTTATGTGAAAAGGAAATCCATTTTCTCCCTAAAGCAGTATTGCAAAGCCATACTGATGCATTCTACCACCAAATCACCCCGATACATATTATTTAAACTACTAAATTGGATTAAATGGCATACAATTTTCCTGAATGATATTTTCCAGTTTATTTCTAAAAATCTGAACTACCAATGATCTAAATTAGATTGAATTTTCGACGCTTTGCTGTATGTTCCTGCATTAAGAAATCCAAAACGAAACTTGGCTGGAGTGCATTTGATTCCCGCTGTTCACAAATTCTTGCTGAAATACACTTATTAGTAAGGGGAATTTAAGCGGAAAATTGACTATAGTATGACTTTCAATCGTATTTTGCACATATTCAGAATCATTTTACATGCAACAATTTTAAATTCATTTTTGAAGTTAAATATTAATATGTACAAGAACTAGCTTTTAAAGGCTGCACAAGAAACCTGTGAAGGCTGCAGATTCTCCACCTTTGTGATATACCTTTGCAATTTAAAAAAAGTTAAAAAGATTCTGATTATTTTCAAAACTTATACTTGGAAATTTAGGACTGTAATAAATCAATGAAACATTCTTTGCATTAACCCATTTATGCTCAGTAGCCTAAAAATGGGACACTTGTTAGTTACTGCATACAAAAACCTGTAATGGATATATCATTTTACTAAAGCTGTTTTTCACAAGTTAAATAGTCCTTCTTGAGAACAGCAGATAGAACCACTAGTTGGACATCAGAGTTTATTTATCGACAGCTATTTTCAGACAAATAAGTCAAGCAACAAACTACCATAATGGGTAGCCACAGAAAGTAAGTTTTTTGCGAACTTAAATTTCATAAAATTAAACTATTTTAAAATGATTTGCTTAAAATTGATCACAGATGCCTTCTGTAATGTTATTTTGCAAAAGTAGAGTCAAGTAAGGTCGTATTTTGCGCACATATCTGCCTAGTGTCCCATAAACAGGACGTTAAATAACTTAATAAATATGGCAACGGCGATCTATTTTACGCCTAAAATGTATGTAAACCATTCCAAGTAAGAGTTTTAAACCAATAAAAATTGAGAAAAATTGTAAAAAAAAACTTGGGCATAAATGGGTTAAAAGCTTTTTTGAAATTCATTAAACACTTGCAAAAAAAAAAAAAGAAAATCTATCAGGAGTCATTTACCATCATTTGGCATAGTCAAGATAGGAATTTGAGTAATGGACCCATTTCTCCCTTCAACTCGGCCTGCTCTTTCGTAAATAGTAGCTAAATCAGTGTACATGTAGCCGGGAAAACCTCTTCGTCCTGGTACTTCTTCCCGAGCAGCTGACACCTGAAATAATAAGTTTCCAGCGTGTGAAAGATGAAATATTCTTCTAAAACAGAAAATATTCTGAATTGCCCTTATTCAAACCTTCATCATTTCAAAATAATAGAATTTAGATTTAAAACAACAATAATAGTTAGGGAATAAAAATGTTGATAAATTTTACACCTGAGATTCACCATTTAGTGTTCAATCACCTTTGAGATGAAAATACTAACATCTGGCTTTTAGATGGAAAAGGATGTACAGTGCACACCAATTAACTAAATCAGTTCAGTAAATCAGTAAATTGAATCCTTCGCTTTAATGAATCAGATGGTTAAAAACAGAACAAAATTCAACTTTATTAAATTAGCCGCTTTATTGAATTAAAACTGTTTAGAACATACGTGATTCATATAAGTGTAACTATAGATTTGCAAATAGTCATACCAGTTAACCAACTCAGATGCATTTTTGCTTTTTAATTATTTAAACAGTTTTAGAAAAGTAGCAATTTGTTCACAGTCAACAATTTTACTATAAGTTATTACTGTTGTTGTATATTTTATGATATCAAATGTAAAATAAACAATTTATAAATTTAAATTACGTAAACCAAAATTGCTAATTTCAAACTTTAAGGGCAATTAATTAATATGGCATAAGAGAAATACAGAAGTTCAAGCATTAATTTTTTAGCTTCCATCTCATGCATTGCAGATAGGCTGGTGATGTAAAATAAAGTGCTTTTGTAATTAAAAAAAATTATACATTTTTTTAGACTGGGTTTTAATACAAGGAATTTTGCAACTGACACCGACTAGGCACACAGAACACATCCAGTAATAAAACACGATGTTGCAAGATATGCCTTTAAATACATTGCAAAAAAAAAAATGTATGGGAAAGAAATTTAACAAAACTTCACTGCTCTGAGGAGATTTTTTGGGGTGGAAAATTTTCTGCACCACTGAATAGTTTAGTTATGGCAAACTGAATAATTATTAAGATTTTCAAACACATTCAACTCTGAACATACCTCTCGCAAAGCTTCAGCATATGATGACATATCAGTAAGTATGACCAAAACGTGTTTTTCACACTGATAAGCTAAATATTCAGCAGTTGTCAAGGCTAAGCGAGGAGTTATAATACGTTCAATTCTAGAAAGAATAGGAAATCATGTCAGGACAACATGTAAAAGTCAAGTTTAAACATGTAAACAAAAATTAATAAAGTGTTTCACAATTTTTATCGAAAAGCAAGTTATGGCATAAATTCAGCCTATAAATTTCATAAGAAATAAAATACTAATGAAAAGTTTAGATCAGCAGTTTAATATAATTCCAATGACTCAAGTAATTCTAATTACCTTTCTTTTTCTAAATACAAATAACTCATAGAAATCAACTATCCAATTTTAATTTTAAAACAAAATTTTCAGTACTAAAGTACTACATAGTTTGCAAAGAACTATAAAGCTACAAAATTATCATCAAAAAGAGAATTTATCATTCTAATACGCAATTTTATAACATTATTTCTAACATGCAAGCTAGGCTGTTTTAGACAATATGTTACTAACTATAAAAAAAGCAGAAATAAATAAATTTTACTTAAAACATACATTAAACATAAAATAACTTAACTTTCATATTTTAAATAAAGCATGTTTATAGCTTATTTGGAATAGACAGGTGTTTTAACTCTTACGTGGGATCGTTTGCGAGATTCAAGAACAAACACACATTTTCCATGGAACCATTTTCTTCAAAATCTTGCTTAAAAAATCGAGCTGTTTCCATGTTTACCTATTTGAAAACAAGGTGATATTGTAGTTCAAAATTTCTAACACAAGATCAGAAGGCAATAAATATAGCACAATCTTATGCAATGTGGGTTATTGGGGGAATCCTTGAATAATAAGCCATCATTGTACAACAGAAGTAAAAAAAGTCGGGATTTAGGCGAGGGATGAGTTTCAAAACCCCTCCCGCAAATCAAAGTGCCACTTTGTAGAAAAGGGTACATATTTTCGATTCTTTAATATGTAGTCAATTATTTTAGACATTTGTAAACACTTCTCCAACTGTTTCAAAGCATTGTTTGCTACATATAACAGTTTCTTTCATATATAACTGAGTTTTTATTGTTTTTTGTTTTCAAAGCTACAACATTCAACGTAAAATACTGTTACGGTTACAATGCACAAAATCAATGATCAATGAAAGAGAGAGATATAAAATAAAACTGCATGGTGGTGCAGTAATCACATGGAGGGAAGGGATGAAAGTCTATTTATAAAACCAATATTTAGTATCCAATACCAATGTGCTGCGATTCCATTCCGATAACTTTTGTGTTGCAGGCAGAAATTAGCGTTAACTCTGAAATTCCTCACTTGTGCAAAACACACATTATAACTGTTTCACGTAGATCAAATCAGCGATGGAAATGCGATTTAATTGTGAAAAAAAGCAAAAAGGTCGGTATGGAACATGGTTAAGTCATTCAAATATTGTGTGAAAAATCATGAACAGAATTTGAAATAATCTTTTCTTCTGAAATGACATTAAAAAGACATAAGGCAATGTCTCAATGAAGAAAACCTTACATAACAAATAATTTATTGCTATAAAAATTAATTAATGTTAGTACCACTTTCGCCATTAATAATTGTTAGAGTGTACTTTTGCCTTCACAAGAAAGTGCAAAAATAGAAAGACCAATAACTTTTTACTCAGCTGTGACAACTTTTCTCCACATTTGTACAAAACTACTAGTGCATATGTGTGAACTTTAGTGCATATTTATTAATTTTATTGCAAATCTTAGGTGTTTTATTTGTAAGTTTTAACATTTTTTAGTGCATATAATCTGGATTGTATGAATAAACAAATGGAAAGAAAAAAAAATTTCAGCACACCTGTGATTTAGAGATCAAGTCAATGTTATTTGGTAATATTCAATAGTAACACAATTAAAGAAGTATTTCATTCTTTGGAATTTTAAAGGTAAAATAATCCAGAATATAAACCAGTACCATACTGGATTACTATTGCTGCCCAAATAAGTGAGCACTAGTGCAGTAATTAAAATTCATTGCATAGTATCAAAACAAGATCTGTAGGCAGTAATTGCAAAAGCTCAACAACATTAAAAATCATTTCAAGACAGTTTCTTGAAATAAATAAAAATATTTTAATAAAATAGTTAATTAAGTTAAAAATGATTACTTACACCCATGGCTGCAAAAACGATAGCAAAATTATCATGTTCTTGATCCATAATGTCTTTATTTTTCACTAAACCACTCTGCCGGCAAATTTGAGCTGCAATCTAAAGTTATTTAAAACTTTTAAGTAAACAAGAAAATAATTACATGAAATATGCACTACAAAGTAAAAAGGTAGAAAAATAAGTAAAGTTTTACTAATCCTAAACTTTTTCAAACAAAAGAAATTCAAAATTATTAAAAGTGTCCCGGTATTAATATGAATCTTAGGAATTTCTAAAGAAAAATGCAAAACCTCATTTGCATCTTTACAATGTTTGTTAGTTTTATTCAAAAATGCAAAAACTATATAATACCATGAGCAAGTTTGTTAATTACAAATATAAAGTGATAGAGCGAATGTTAGTAAAATAGCACTAAAAAGAACAAAATAATCATTTACATGAAATGCATGGTAGGTAAGCAGCTAGCTAGATGTCAGATATTTTGACACTTAGTACAGGGTGTCCACTCCTATCGTGGACCAATAGCTAATTTCTAAACCGTTAGAGATAAGCATATAGTTCATTTAGGAAAAAAATCTCCAAATTACGAAAGGAATTTTGGGTCTATTCAATGTTTTTCAAAAAGTCAAATTTTGAAAGAATTACGAAATTTAAATTTTTATACAGCCCCCTAGTCCTATCAATCATATTCAGTAAAACATTCTTGACACTGTAACGTTTAAAACTGAAAAAAAAAACACTGTTCTACCACAAAAATTGACCGAGTTATGACGTTTTGAAAAATCAAGATTTTGCATTGTTTCATGACGTCATCGAGTGATCGCTTAAGGGGCCGTATGCGAAGTCCTTCAAAATCTTGATTTTTCAAAACGTCATAACTCGGTCAATTTTTGTCGTAGAACAGTATTTTTTTTTAGTTTTAAACGTTACAGTGTCAGGAATGTTTTACTAAATATGATTGATAGGACTGGGTAGCTGTATAAAAATCTAAATTTCGTAACTCTTTCAAAATTTGATTTTTTGAAAAACATTGAATAGACCCAAAATTCCTTTCATAATTTGAAGATTTTTTCCTAAATGAACTATATGCTTATCTCTAACGGTTTAGAAATTAGCTATTAGTCCACGATAGGAGTGGATACCCTGTATATATGTGCACTACATAAACAAGATACTACCCTTCAAATCTCCTGCACATGCAAAGGCGGATCCAGCTTCTGTTTTTTAGAGATTGCTATTTTTGGAAGCCCATATAATGGGTTTGGGGAAATTTTTTTGAAGTGTAATTACCTAAAATACAGCCCCCAGTCCCCCCGTGACTCCTCTAGATCTGTGTCATTGTACACATATAATGCTATCAAAAAAGCACTAAAACAGTAAAAATATTATAATCAGTAAAAAACCATGAGTAGAACTTGTATAAGTTTATAAAATTAATAGGTCCACCCTTTTAGTTAATGAGCAAAGAAACTAATATTGGCCCACTCTGATAAATTGTCATAATGTTTGACCGTAACAGTAAACCCAATCATATGAAAAGTGAAAACAAAAACTAATTGTGAATTCAAAAGTTTTCCATATTGTTGAACGTTGATCATATGAAATTACAGTTCATTTTTTAAAAAGTAATGTAAAATTAAAAACAAAACTTCAATGATATTAATACAAAATTAAAGCAATAATTTATAAAAGTTATAATCGCAGAAGCATACTAGTTCCAAATATCATGGATCATAAAAACAAAGGCAAAGTTTAAAATACAAGACAAGGCTTAAAATGCAACAAAATGAAACTCATTCTGAATTTTCATTTGCTGCAAGGAATTCGGACATTTACAGCAGAAATTTTTGAGTTTTTGTACTGCCAAATTTAGAGACCTATACTGTATAAAGCAACTTTCAGTTTTTCTTGTGTCAAAACCTTTTACATGTATAAAATTGCACATTTTAGGCAGCAGTGATCATTTACTTCTAAATAAATATCTAAAAATATTGATTTGCTTGAAATAGCATTTGCTTACACAACTATGCAGCCATTGACAATAGCTTTAAAGCTTCAAAAAATGTATATAAAAAAATATTAAAAAATAACTATACATAACACTTCAGTATGTATTCAGTATATATACACTTCAGAATTTATGTTTCAAAGTATGTAAATTAAAGACTTCAAAAATAAAATTATGATATAATAAAGATAAAACATACTTCATTATGAGGAAGACCAGCAGCAGAGAAAATTGGAATTTTTTGACCTCTGGCAATACTGTTCATAACGTCTATGGTAGAAATTCCTGTTTGAATCATTTCTTCAGGATAAATACGACACCAAGGATTAATAGGTTGACCTGCAGTTTTGTAAACAGAAATTTTTGTAATTAGAATTTTTCAAATAATTGAACAACAATTTCAGCTGTTCACGTGATTAAAACATTTTTCATTCATTTGTCATGCAAAATCATAAAACTACCTTGAATATCAAGGAAATCTTCAGCCAAAACTGGAGGTCCTTTATCAATTGGCTTTCCAGAACCATTGAATACTCTACCTAAAGAAAATTAAAAACTTATATGTACAGGAATACCATAATAAAGCATTTTATGTAATAATTGGTAGATAAAGTATTTAATACACCAATAAAGAATTTTTTAAGCATTTCAGAAAAAAACTCAGTTTATACAGTATAATTTTTTGAATTGGGATATTGTGGAGAAACATGGCTTTAAAAATAACATAACCTCCACCATTGGTAACCCAACCATCAGAGTACTTACAGTCAGCCAATATAACATGAATGTGATTGACACCTTTAAAAAATCTTATACAAATATGTATGCCCTGAATTTCAACTTGTTAGTGTAGGTGTATTTCTAACGTATTTTGAAGATCTATTGACTTAAAATTCCAAATAATTTTAGCATATATTTTATAATGATAAAAAGCTTCTAAAATACTACCGTATAACCCCGCATTAGCCGGCATGCCGGAAAAACCGAGGTTAGGAAAATTTTTTTGATTTAATACTATAATAATCAATATATGTTCAATTTGAAAAATATATATTATATATATATATATATATATATATATATATATATATATATATATATCATCTTATAAACAGTTTAATTTTGCAAATATTAATTAACAATACTATTTCTGTTAGTATCATAATAAAAATATCAGTGAATTATTTTATAAAAATTAAATTAAAACTAAATGGACATTTGTAGTTCTAAAATTTAAACATTTCAGTTCCACAAAGAATTTACTACAGCTCTTCAATAATTAAAAAATAAACTTGCCTCTCTAAACAAAAAATAATTTATTAAAACAAGTTATGTACGAATTACTGTGACAATGATGCTTTTGAATCCATTATTTAATTGGCACATAACTAGATCGGTAATTAATGACCATCATTAATAATAAAGAAATATTTCTAAAAAGAGGCTACTTTCGAGATTTTTTTTTCTTCCTCAAAGTGTTTTGCTTTTTGATTGGAACTGAACTGAGAATTTTGTTGGAAAATGAACCTTGAATTTTCCGGCATGCTGGTCAACCTCTTTTTTCCCGGCATGCCGGCTAATGCGGGGTAATACGGTAAAGAATTTTGAAGAATTTCATAGCTAAGCACAAAACATAGCACTATAATACAGTTCATTAAGAGATGGTAGAAACGTTTCATAGACAAATATAAAGCTCATGTAACAGAAATGAAAACTACCAAAATTACCAACCTAACATATCTTCAGATACAGGAGTTCGTAAAATATCGCCTGTAAACTCGCATAATGTATGCTTTGCATCAATGCCTGACGTTCCCTCAAAAACCTGTAAAAAATACATGAAAATGAAATTTTCCGACAAATAATTCATTTACATGCTATCAACCCCACTTGAATGAATAACATTGGTTCCAAAAATTATTATTTAATTAAGCAGGAGAATTTCCTTCACCTTTCCAAATTGATAACATTTGTCTTATAACATAATAATATATCCATAGTAAGATTATATACTGAAAGTAAATATGTTATTGTTAAAAAGTTTTTGAAATAAAATCAGTAAACAATAAAAAATAGTAAGTATATAAAGTACTTATGAAAATTATAAAAAGGTTATCTGCAACTTACCGTATTTTCGGGTAGATAAGCCACAGCTTATACATGTTTAAAAGCTGAATTTTAGCTCCTGCAGCTTATACACACGCCATAACGGCTAATACCATGTAAAAGTTTTTTTTTTTTTGTCTTTTTTTTTTTTCAAAGTTGGTGTTATGTTTAGTTATTTCTTAAAAACAAAACAAATTAGAGTCTGACATCGACGCCCTTGAAAAGATCTATTTTGAAAAGGGTGACAGCATTTCTGCTTATTCAAATGTTATTTTATTCTCCTAGATCTGATAAGGAAGTGGAATAAATTAAGAAAAAAAAAACATCAACCATAACCAACCTGTCTAATAAAGGAATCCAAACGAAAAACAAATAATAATAATAAAAAAAATTGCAGTAGAAACCAACCAGAGTAGAACAGGGTTACTATAAGTTGCAGTTATCGCCTAAATGTTGCAAGGTTTTATTTATCTATGATATTGAAACACTGTTTTCAAATCTATGTTACAAATTCTTTGTCATTGTTTTTGAACGATGTCAATACCAGTATACAGACAGCGTTGGTGTAGGTTCTCACAGATTGAATTTTTGACAAAGTTTTTTTCGGCTTATACACCAATGATGCGGCGTATCTGATGAAACACATTTTTTTTCTCCCGGATTTTTTAAAGTGAGGCGGATTTTTTAAAGTGAGGCGTATACAGTGGTGCGGCTTATCTACCCGAAAATACAGTACTTTGTTCTGGCACCGTTTTTTAATACATTATTTTTGAAAAGATATATAATAGTGGACTGCTTGCTCTAAGTCTTTTGAGAACACATTTTGAACCCCTAATTTTCCCACTTCGTCTGCCATGTTTTACATTTAATATAAGGGTTGTTCAAATGAAAAGGTACCAAAGGTAACTACAATGTAATCGTTAACAATTTGCTGCCCATGCCGATACGGGAGAACAAAGATAGCCAAGGATGCAATTGAAGTGTCCAACAGGGATTGGAGCAAGCGCAGAAGCTCATATGGGTAGAGAGATTAAAGGCTGTTACTATGAGTGCCGCCCAGTAGAAGCGGCAGTGCGTGGGAGGACAGGGAGGGGAAGGCGTTCAAACTGCAAAATTCAATGATAGAGGAGCAGAGATTGATTTTCTAATTTCTGACGTGTCAGCCACGTGAAGGAACCAAGAATGCCAAGAACCCCGATGTGTACTGTGAGATACTCCAAAACCAATGCAGATTCATCAAGAACAAAAGACCGAGGCTGCTCACAAAGGGTGAGTTTCTACTTAATGACAATGCAAGTCCACATGTCTCCAGGGTTACCCATGTGGTACTGGCCAAGTTAGAGAAGCTCGACTATCTGCCCTATAGCCTGGATATGTCACCCTCAGGGGTGATTGTGAGTTCATAAAAAATACCTGAAAGTTTTTAAGGAAAAGTGGAGGGGGGGAGTGTTTTTTTTAAACCAAGGCCCCTATTACTTAATCACACCTAATTTTATAATTATACATACATAATAATTAATTTCCTTTCATAAACTATCACATTTCATATATTCAAAGTTTTTAGTCAAAATATTGTACATGCATTTAATTAAATTGTGAATGAGTAATAAAGTTACTTTTGAGCTGGTGATGAGCAATTATCGCCAAAAAAATAGTTCAAGGAGAAAGCAAAAGTCTAACAGAATTACTGTTTGTTGTGCGAAAGCATTTATAAACTAATGAAAGTTGCATTTGTTACATTTTGTTGCATTTCATTTGTTTGTCTCCTAACTAAGGGTAATAAGCATCAAAAGTTCAAAAGTGAGAAAAATTTGATTCTCATATCAGATGCAAATATAATAATTTAGTAAGGTAAAAAAACAATTAGAATTTTCATCTTAATTTTTATTTGATGAATATTATTAATAATTATCGGTATAATCACATCATCGGTATAATTATTATATCAGATGCAAATATAATAATTTAGTAAGGTAAAAAAACAATTAGAATTTTCATCTTAATTTTTATTTGATGAATATTATTAATAATTATCGGTATAATCATCGAAAATTCGAAAAAGAAAAAAAAAAATCTGGAGGTAGGAAGATAAAAGCATAACTAAAAAAATATTATTTCCGGTATTTTGGAACATGAAAATACCAGAATCGATCATGGAAATACCAGAAATCCGGTAAAATACCGGAACACAATCACCCCTGCACCCTGCGATTTCCATGTGTTTGATCCTTTGAAAAGCATCTGAAAGGGAAGCGCTCAACCTCAGACGACAAACTCAAGGACACTGGGAAGGACTTGGTCTCGTCACATCCACAGAAATTCTGGGAACAAGGAGTCCTTCAGTTAGTTAATCAGTGTGAATGTTGTGCTTAGAACTATGCTGAATACTTTTAATAAAGTCTTTATTTATACCCACAGTATCATTGGCTAAATATCTTTTCATTTGAACAACTCTAAACTTTATGAATTATCATCTGCAGCAGAGTTCATTCTAAAAAAAAATTCAAATGTGGGATTTTTTAGCTTGTCAAGTTGGATTTGTATGAGAACAGCATGCAAGTCAATTTTTTAGGGGGATTTCAAAAAATATAGAGGGAATCATGCAATGCCCCAAATGTAAACCCTGATCTGCAGTGATAATTTGTGTTATTTAATTTACTTATAGCCAGCAGCTCTTTTTTTTCTTTTGTAATTACAGAGAAAAAAGAAATTACATAAAATGATGGACATCTTTTGATACTCTAAATACCGTATATACTCGCGCATAGGTTGATTTCGCGTATAAGTCGACCCCCCTACTTTTTAAAGGAAAATCGGGAAAAAATCGAAAACCCGCGTATAAGTCGAGACCGCATTTTCTGAAACGATCGAGAATGTTTTGCCGCGATTTTTGAATGTAAATGTTTTAAAAAGAAGGAAAATAAAATGCAGTGAGCATTCTTGTGTTGAAAGTAGCACGATTGTCATTCTTTTTCACAAAAAGGGTTCGTTTTTTGCGATCGCGATTTTTGTCAATTGTTCGATTTTACGATCGCGGTTTTTTAAGGGTACGATTTTGCGGTTAAGATTTTTGCTATCAGTTGCTTTTATTTTGCATTATTATTATCAATAAAATTTTGCGATGTAGCCGTATTACATTCTGTTTTAAAAAGATAAACGCCATCAATCGGAAAATTCGCGAATATGGCATTCCCGCACTTTTCATGCCGTCGGTCGTTTATTGTATTTTTTTTCTTTATTTCACAATCAAAACATGCAATAGAATGTATGAGTATTTACTTCTTTAGCGTCTGGTTAAAATAGTTGCACTGAATCGGGAAAAATCTTCTCGGTTTTGAGTGTTTATTTTTCTCAAAAGTTGTTCGGGAAAAATTTTTGGAAATTCTGCCCCGCGTATAAGTTGACCCCCTAACTTTCAACTCCAGGTGTTTTTATTCGTATAAGGGGATCATCCGTGAACCTGATTAAGACGGACTGACAATACTACTAGAAATCAAGTTACATTTGAGATACTGCATAAATACTGAACCGTTCATTTGTTTGCATAGCACTTTAAAAGCAAAACAACACAATTAAGACTTTGCAAAGTTGTAAAAGCATCAGTATTATCTTAAATCGGTGATGATCCTATGAATCTTTCTTTTGTAAATAAAATAGAAACCCATTTTAGCAGCTGCACATAAAGCACTTCTCATTCTTTTCCCTAAATTCTGACATGCAAAGCTTAAAAGGCAGTGACGGATCTGAGGGGAACAACCCCTGATCCTCGCTTAAAGCGGCAAAATTCGCCCTATTTCTATGTTATTTTCGGAAAACTCGAAAAAAAAAACAGTAGATAGGGGTGACATTTTTCAAGTTTTTTTCAACTTGGAAACATCAAAACTTTGATACTATCAAAAAATTTTGCATCCCTGTTTCAGTACAAATCAAAATACATTATTATAATCATTTCAGAATAACTGATACAGATATTTTACTGTTAGTTTGAATTTCTTACTGCTGCTCTAAGGCCAGGATATAAGTATATATAAGATTTTGTCTCCACTCGGCTACTTTTGTATTCCATGCTGATGAGTGCATAATAAGCACGAAATTGCAGTCCATGGATTGAAATAGCCGAGTTGGCGGTGTATTGCATATAGAAGTTGTTTAAAATTAAAACTTGTTAAGTCTATTTTTGATGAAAAATAATTTTATTCAAAAAATTTCTTTTAAGCTCCTTTACCAACAGATTAAAGGCAATAGATAAAAACCAATAGATCTTAATAAAAAGTGAATATAAAGCAAGGGTTTTAAGTCGAAACCCCTTTAGATCCATAGTTTAGGAGGCCTTACTAGATTTTAAGAAATGAACTTAAATAGTTTCAATTCTAAATGACTCATATATATATATATATATATATATATATATAAAACAACAAATAAAAAATAATAATAATGAAATAGAAAATGGCACAATATGAGAAGTGAAAGGAGAAAGGTTGAATCCAGAGCTCATCAGCCGTGGGGGATTCAAGAGTGGTCGAAAGACCAAAAAATTTAAAAATAACTATAGAGAGGATGTTTTAGTTCAAAGTATGCAGTCTACAGATCATCATTGGGCAAAAGCACCAATGTGAGCCTGCAAACCGTACATTAGAACAAAAACCTAAAACTAAAAGCAGGGGTTTCGCCTCGACCGATTAGGAATAAAATTCCCAAAAACCGGCCACCCACAGGACGGTCCTGCTGTGAAAATAAAAACATCTCACCTGAAGTTCCGCGCGACAAAATCCAAAATCATATCCAGCAAATCAGGAGGCAGTCCAGTTGTCAAAGTAAAAATGTGAGGTAAATCCGTGTCCAAAAAACAAATCCTAATACGTTCCAGTCTCCATTTACACGTGCTCAAAAAATATCCATCTCTGCAATCCAAATGGTTTCTTCCAGCGATTTCATACGATTGAACAGTTAAACAGTTACAGTGAAGCAAAGTCGTTATTGAAGGTTATACTTGAGCAAACATTTTTAATTAGATTTTTTGGAAAATTGTTGTCAAATAGTTTATTTTTAAGAAGAGAAAATTCTAAATTAAAAGCAGTTTCAGTGTTACAAATTCTTTTAATTCGCAAGGCTTGTGAAATAATGATGCCAATGAAAACTTTTTTGCTAAGGCAGGAATTATAATCTTGTAGGCTATTGACTTTGAATTGGAATTCACGTCTTTTATCATAGATCGTAGTGTAACAGAAGGAGCCAATTTCTATGTTAATGTCCAGGAAATTAAAAAACTTTTGATTATGACTGGTTTTTTTAAGCGTTAAGGAGTTATGATAAATAGTTTTGCTGAGCTCAGAGAAATTGGAAAAATTAATGCATAGAAGATCATCAATGTATCTACAACAGAGAGGTGTAGAGGAGGGGTTTTCAATCGAAAATTTTCTTTCATAAAACAAGAGAAAAAGGTTGGCAAGGGTAGAACTAAAATTAGCTCCCATTGCAATACCATTGATTTGTTGAAAACATGAAGTACCATTTTTAAAAAAATTATTGAAAATGCAAAATTTAAACAGATTAAGAAAAAAGCTTTCATTCAAATCGAGTGTGTCATTCACAGAGCTAAAAAGCTCAGACACAGTGGAAAAAAGTTCACAAAGGGGGATGTTGGTAAAGAGATTTTCAAAATCAAAGGTTTCAAGGCTATTTATGTCAAGCATATTGAGCAGATTGATCACTTCAACGCTGTTATTAATAATCCAAAACCATTTTTCATGTTGAAGTTGAAGTTGTTCCAGAATTTTTTTGAGAAAATATTCAAGTTTTACACTAAGAGTTTTCCCAATAGTGTTGGTGGCAGAACAAATAAAACGGAACCCAACAGGTGTCTTATGGAATTTAGGAATGGCATAAAGGTAAGGCAAGGCTACAGAATCAGGTCGTGGCAATTTGAAAAGTTTATAAGCAGCGATGAATTTTTTGATGATGGAGGATTCCTTAAGTGAAGAAATTTTGTAAGTCGTGGAATTTTCTAATTCTGATTTAATAATATTAGCATATAGTTTTTTTCAACAAATAGAAAAATTAGAGCTGGCTTTATCCACAACAGTAAAAACATAGGCCTTTTTAAATTCTTTAATGGTATCCATTTCTTCAGATGAGATTTGAAAGTACTCAGAGTCAGTGTTAATAACATCATAAAGTTTTAATTTTAAAACATGTAGAAAATGATGCCTATATTCAAGAAAAGCATTAAGAGGAACATTGAAGCTGTAGGAAATTTTTCTCAAAAAATGATCAAGTTCAATTGAAAGTTTATCATAAGCTTTCAAAACATTGGTACGAAAATTAGGTCGAAATTTGGTGCCCAATCCAAAAAGTTTTATAAGTTTACTGTTTTGCAAAAAATTTAAATCACCTGTTAAAATATGACCAAAGTCATTGTTGTAAAAATTGGAACCCACAAACTTATCACAAGTGCAATTGAAATCCAAATAGTTTTCATAATTTTTAGCAACCTCTTGATAATTAAGAATTTTTTTAGAGAACGGAGGATGGAATCTGTAGCTAAAAATAACTTGAAGATCTTTGATAGGAAAGAAATCCAAAAGATTGTCGTGAAGTTTTGATAAGTTTAATTTATCAAAAGATTTTTGCAAGAAACTAAAAGTACAATAACAAGTTTGTATTTGTTGAGCAGATCCAACTTTATAGTTCAAAAGATCATAACATAAAACTTCAAAGTGCGAGTTCTTGAATTGGTGTTGTGGTAGGAAGTTCTTGAGCTTTTTAAGAAAATTAAGTTTAAGACTAAAGAGGAATTTTCTGACCTTTTCTGTGTCATATGAAAGACAAAAGGAATTTTCAAGCTTTTCTAAAATCTGAAGAGGCGAAGAAGTGTTAATAAGAGGGGGGCAATTTCCTGACCCTCCTTTAAAACGCGCCCTTAAATTGCCCCCCTCTTATTAACACTTCTTCGCCTCTTCAGATTTTAGAAAAGCTTGAAAATTCCTTTTGTCTTTCATATGACACAGAAAAGGTCAGAAAATTCCTCTTTAGTCTTAAACTTAATTTTCTTAAAAAGCTCAAGAACTTCCTACCACAACACCAATTCAAGAACTCGCACTTTGAAGTTTTATGTTATGATCTTTTGAACTATAAAGTTGGATCTGCTCAACAAATACAAACTTGTTATTGTACTTTTAGTTTCTTGCAAAAATCTTTTGATAAATTAAACTTATCAAAACTTCACGACAATCTTTTGGAATTCTTTCCTATCAAAGATCTTCAAGTTATTTTTAGCTACAGATTCCATCCTCCGTTCTCTAAAAAAATTCTTAATTATCAAGAGGTTGCTAAAAATTATGAAAACTATTTGGATTTCAATTGCACCTGTGATAAGTTTGTGGGTTCCAATTTTTACAACAATGACTTTGGTCATATTTTAACAGGTGATTTAAATTTTTTGCAAAACAGTAAACTTATAAAACTTTTTGGATTGGGCACCAAATTTCGACCTAATTTTCGTACCAATGTTTTGAAAGCTTATGATAAACTTTCAATTGAACTTGATCATTTTTTGAGAAAAATTTCCTACAGCTTCAATGTTCCTCTTAATGCTTTTCTTGAATATAGGCATCATTTTCTACATGTTTTAAAATCAAAACTTTATGATGTTATTAACACTGACTCTGAGTACTTTCAAATCTCATCTGAAGAAATGGATACCATTAAAGAATTTAAAAAGGCCTATGTTTTTACTGTTGTGGATAAAGCCAGCTCTAATTTTTCTATTTGTTGAAAAAAACTATATGCTAATATTATTAAATCAGAATTAGAAAATTCCACGACTTACAAAATTTCTTCACTTAATGAATCCTCCATCATCAAAAAATTCATCGCTGCTTATAAACTTTTCAAATTGCCACGACCTGATTCTGTAGCCTTGCCTTACCTTTATGCCATTCCTAAATTCCATAAGACACCTGTTGGGTTCCGTTTTATTTGTTCTGCCACCAACACTATTGGGAAAACTCTTAGTGTAAAACTTGAATATTTTCTCAAAAAAATTCTGGAACAACTTCAACTTCAACATGAAAAATGGTTTTGGATTATTAATAACAGCGTTGAAGTGATCAATCTGCTCAATATGCTAGACATAAATAGCCTTGAAACCTTTGATTTTGAAAATCTCTTTACCAACATCCCCCTTTGTGAACTTTTTTCCACTGTGTCTGAGCTTTTTAGCTCTGTGAATGACACACTCGATTTGAATGAAAGCTTTTTTCTTAATCTGTTTAAATTTTGCATTTTCAATAATTTTTTTAAAAATGGTACTTCATGTTTTCAACAAATCAATGGTATTGCAATGGGAGCTAATTTTAGTTCTACCCTTGCCAACCTTTTTCTCTTGTTTTATGAAAGAAAATTTTCGATTGAAAACCCCTCCTCTACACCTCTCTGTTGTAGATACATTGATGATCTTCTATGCATTAATTTTTCCAATTTCTCTGAGCTCAGCAAAACTATTTATCATAACTCCTTAACGCTTAAAAAAACCAGTCATAATCAAAAGTTTTTTAATTTCCTGGACATTAACATAGAAATTGGCTCCTTCTGTTACACTACGATCTATGATAAAAGACGTGAATTCCAATTCAAAGTCAATAGCCTACAAGATTATAATTCCTGCCTTAGCAAAAAAGTTTTCATTGGCATCATTATTTCACAAGCCTTGCGAATTAAAAGAATTTGTAACACTGAAACTGCTTTTAATTTAGAATTTTCTCTTCTTAAAAATAAACTATTTGACAACAATTTTCCAAAAAATCTAATTAAAAATGTTTGCTCAAGTATAACCTTCAATAACGACTTTGCTTCACTGTAACTGTTTAACTGTTCAATCGTATGAAATCGCTGGAAGAAACCATTTGGATTGCAGAGATGGATATTTTTTGAGCACGTGTAAATGGAGACTGGAACGTATTAGGATTTGTTTTTTGGACACGGATTTACCTCACATTTTTACTTTGACAACTGGACTGCCTCCTGATTTGCTGGATATGATTTTGGATTTTGTCGCGCGGAACTTCAGGTGAGATGTTTTTATTTTCACAGCAGGACCGTCCTGTGGGTGGCCGGTTTTTGGGAATTTTATTCCTAATCGGTCGAGGCGAAACCCCTGCTTTTAGTTTTAGGTTTTTGTTCTAATGTACGGTTTGCAGGCTCACATTGGTGCTTTTGCCCAATGATGATCTGTAGACTGCATACTTTGAACTAAAACATCCTCTCTATAGTTATTTTTAAATTTTTTGGTCTTTCGACCACTCTTGAATCCCCCACGGCTGATGAGCTCTGGATTCAACCTTTCTCCTTTCACTTCTCATATTGTGCCATTTTCTATTTCATTATTATTATTTTTTATTTGTTGTTTTATATACTTGGCTTTGTAGTTTAGCTGCTTTGCGCATCTATGGGCTTTTGGTGTGGTCTCTTCGTTTTTCTTCCTACAATTCTGTTATTTTATATATATATATATATATATATATATATATATATATATATAAAATAATAGAATTGTAAGAGGAAAAACGAAGAGACCACACCAAAAGCCCATAGATGCGCAAAGCAGCTAAACTACAAAGCCAAGTATATAATAAAACAAATAAAAAATACTAATAATGAAATCGAAAATGGCACACTAGGAGAAGTGAAAGGAGAAAGGTTGAATCCAGAGCTCATCAGCCGTGGGGGATTCAAGAGTGGTCGAAAGACCAAAAAATTTTAAAAATAAACTAAAGAGAGGATGTTTTAGTTCAAAATATGCAGTCTACAGATATTCATTGGGCAAAAAAGCACCAATGTGAGCCTGCAAACCGCACATTAGAACAAAAACCTAAAACTAAAAGCAGGGGTTTCGCCTCGACCGATTAGGAATAAAATTCCCAAAAACCGGCCACCCACAGGACGGTCCTGCTGTGAAAATAAAAACATCTCACCTGAAGTTCCGCGCGACAAAATCCAAAATCATATCCAGCAAATCAGGAGGCAGTCCAGTTGTCAAAATATAAGGTAAATCCGTGTCCAAAAAACAAATCCTAAAACGTTCCGGTCTACCATTTACACGTGCTCAAAAAATATCCATCCCTGCAATCCTGAAAATGGTTTCTTCCAGCGATTTCATACGATTGAACAGTTAAACAGTTACAGTGAAGCAAAGTCGTTATTGAAGGTTATACTTGAGCAAACATTTTTAATTAGATTTTTTGGAAAATTGTTGTCAAATAGTATATTTTTAAGAAGAGAAATTTCTAAATTAAAAGCAGTTTCAGTGTTACAAATTCTTTTAATTCGCAAGGCTTGTGAAATAATGATGCCAATGAAAACTTTTTTGCTAAGGCAGGAATTATAATCTTGTAGGCTATTGACTTTAAATTGGAATTCACGTCTTTTGTCATAAATTGTGGTGTAACAGAAGGAGCCAATTTCTATGTTAATGTCCAGGAAATTAAAAATCTTTTGATTTTGACTGGTTTTTTAAGCGTTAAGGAGTTATGATAAATAGTTTTGCTGAGCTCAGAGAAATTGGAAAAATTAATGCATAGAAGATCATCAATGTATCTACAACAGAGAGGTGTAGAGGAGGGGTTTTCAATCGAAAATTTTCTTTCATAAAACAAGAGAAAAAGGTTGGCAAGGGTTGAACTAAAATTAGCTCCCATTGCAATACCATTGATTTGTTGAAAACATGAATTACCATTTTTAAAAAAATTATTGAAAATGCAAAATTTAAACAGATTAAGAAAAAAGCTTTCATTCAAATCGAGTGTGTCATTCACAGAGCTAAAAAGCTCAGACACAGTGGAAAAAAGCTCACAAAGGGGGATGTTAGTAAAGAGATTTTCAAAATCAAAGGTTTCAAGGCTATTTATGTCAAGCATATTGAGCAGATTGATCACTTCAACGCTGTTATTAATAATCCAAAACCATTTTTCATGTTGAAGTTGAAGTTGTTCCAGAATTTTTTTGAGAAAATATTCAAGTTTTACAAACTCTTAGTGTGTCAACTCTTAGTGTAAAACTTTAATATTTTCTCAAAAAAATTCTGGAACAACTTCAACTTCAACATGAAAAATGGTTTTGGATTATTAATAACAGCGTTGAAGTGATCAATCTGCTCAATATGCTTGACATAAATAGCCTTGAAACCTTTGATTTTGAAAATCTCTTTACTAACATCCCCCTTTGTGAGCTTTTTTCCACTGTGTCTGAGCTTTTTAGCTCTGTGAATGACACACTCGATTTGAATGAAAGTTTTTTTCTTAATCTGTTTAAATTTTGCATTTTCAATAATTTTTTTAAAAATGGTAATTCATGTTTTCAACAAATCAATGGTATTGCAATGGGAGCTAATTTTAGTTCAACCCTTGCCAACCTTTTTCTCTTGTTTTATGAAAGAAAATTTTCGATTGAAAACCCCTCCTCTACACCTCTCTGTTGTAGATACATTGATGATCTTCTATGCATTAATTTTTCCAATTTCTCTGAGCTCAGCAAAACTATTTATCATAACTCCTTAACGCTTAAAAAAAACCAGTCAAAATCAAAAGATTTTTAATTTCCTGGACATTAACATAGAAATTGGCTCCTTCTGTTACACCACAATTTATGACAAAAGACGTGAATTCCAATTTAAAGTCAATAGCCTACAAGATTATAATTCCTGCCTTAGCAAAAAAGTTTTCATTGGCATCATTATTTCACAAGCCTTGCGAATTAAAAGAATTTGTAACACTGAAACTGCTTTTAATTTAGAAATTTCTCTTCTTAAAAATATACTATTTGACAACAATTTTCCAAAAAATCTAATTAAAAATGTTTGCTCAAGTATAACCTTCAATAACGACTTTGCTTCACTGTAACTGTTTAACTGTTCAATCGTATGAAATCGCTGGAAGAAACCATTTTCAGGATTGCAGGGATGGATATTTTTTGAGCACGTGTAAATGGTAGACCGGAACGTTTTAGGATTTGTTTTTTGGACACGGATTTACCTTATATTTTGACAACTGGACTGCCTCCTGATTTGCTGGATATGATTTTGGATTTTGTCGCGCGGAACTTCAGGTGAGATGTTTTTATTTTCACAGCAGGACCGTCCTGTGGGTGGCCGGTTTTTGGGAATTTTATTCCTAATCGGTCGAGGCGAAACCCCTGCTTTTAGTTTTAGGTTTTTGTTCTAATGTGCGGTTTGCAGGCTCACATTGGTGCTTTTTTGCCCAATGAATATCTGTAGACTGCATATTTTGAACTAAAACATCCTCTCTTTAGTTTATTTTTAAAATTTTTTGGTCTTTCGACCACTCTTGAATCCCCCACGGCTGATGAGCTCTGGATTCAACCTTTCTCCTTTCACTTCTCCTAGTGTGCCATTTTCGATTTCATTATTAGTATTTTTTATTTGTTTTATTATATATATATATATATATATATATATATCGAGAGAGAGAGAGAGATTAGAACAGATCGTCATTTACCGTATTTTCGGGGAGATAAGCCGTACCACCGTATACGCCACACTTCACACTTCGCAAAATTCGGGAGAAGAAAAATGTGTTTCATCATATACGCCGATAAGCCGCATAAAACACAGTTTAAAATTTTATCTGCAAAAATGTATGTGGCAGTATACTGGTATTGACATCGTACAAAAACAATGACAAAGAATTGGTAACAATGATTTGAAAACTGTTTCAATATCATAAATAATTAAAACGTTGCAACATTTTGGCGATAATTGCAACTTATAGTAACCCTGTCCTATGCTGGTTAGTTTCTACAACAATCTTATTTCCTATTCCCTCAGCAATGGGGCGGGTGGCACAGGCACAATTTTTTTTTTTTTTGCGTTTAGATTCCTCAATAGTTTTTTTTTTTTTTTAATTTATTCCTGTTCCTTATCACAGGCGATTTTGATTTTTTATTTGTTTCTCCTTTGGATTCCTTTAGTATGTTGGTTATTGTTGATGTTTTTTTTTTCCTTAATTTATTCCCCTTCCTTATCGGATCTAGGAAAATAAAATAACATCTGAATGAGCAGAAATGCTGTCACCCTTTTCAAAATAGAACTGTTCAAGGGCGTTACAGTAGTGGCTTTCAATGTTGGACTCTAATTTGCTTTGTTTTAAGTAATAAATAAACACAATATGTTCTTCAAAAAAAAACAAAAAAAGTCAAACAAAAAAAAAACTTTTACATCGTATAAGCCGCAGAAGTTAAAATTCAGCTTTTAAACACGTATAAGCCGCAGCTTATCTACCCGAAAATATGGTATCAAAAGAATAACTTAGATTGATTATAGTAAAAAAAATGCTTTACATTTTCTAGACATTCGTCATCACAAAGCAACAGTGGGCTATCTTACTTCTATTCCAGGGTTGAGAAGTCTTACTGTTGCTCAGAGGCAATAATGGAAAAAAATAGTAATATTCAAGATCAAAATACAAAAAAAAAAGTTGATTAGAGAAATGAACTTGATATAAGATACGGAAAATAAAATATTATATCTAGCAGTGATCAAGACATAGGAGTAGCAATTCAATTTGCTATCACATTGATGCTTGCTTGCAGTTAAGAATGTATGAAATTTATTGTAACCAAGAAATAAGTGCTTATGATGAAAACAAACTGATTTAAAATATTTATAGAGAGGAATTTTCTTAAAAAGCTATAGTCTTAATATTGATTCTGAATCTTTTTGCACAGAAAAGTAAAAAAGATAGTTTTAAGAATGTTAAACATCTTTTTGATTAAAAGAATCTTACTTGAACAACAGCTTTTTTTCCACTAACTTCCAGAACTTGACCAGTCCGAGCAGTTCCATCCGCCAATACCAATTGCACAATTTCGGCAAACTTTGGGAACTTAAAGTTTAAATAAATGCAAATAAGAATCTTAATGAAATCAAACAATATTTTTATGCACATTTAATTCAATGTTTACATAGCAATTTCAATAACAGATTGAGTATCAATGAAATTTGAAAATTTAATGACTTACTTTAACATCATCTAAAATGACCAAAGGTCCATTCACACCTGATACTGTTTTGTATGCTAAAATGTAAAAAATAAATAAATGAGCACACACAGAAGAAAACTGTCTTCAAGAATTTAAAGGGAGAAAAAAAGCGACTTAATGACTGATATATTTAGTGATTCAGAATTCCATTGATGCTTTCTAAAATTTAGAAAAGGAGTGTTCAAAGAAAACTAGAGAGTCAAAGAAATAAATTTTCTCACAAAGCAGCACCAAACGGAAGAATGCAGTAGATAAGGGGGAAATTTATGAGCCTATTGTGTAAGAACCTATTGTTAAAACAGCCGACGATACGGTGTTAAAAGTAGATTTAACGAGCATTGAAAAATGACGGGGATATGTGACATGGTTTCATTTATTTAAAATTTTTTGATAAAATACTACACGATTAATTCCATTTAGATCTTTTGTAATCTATAGTATTTAAAACTTTGCATTGATATATTAAAGGAAGCAGTTGTGATTCTATTATGGAGAAAAAATGCTTGAAGAAAAATTACTTTAATTTTCTACAATTATCTTATTCATATTTATTAAGAAAGATTGAACAGATCAGACTGAACCAGCACCGAATTTCAAATTTAATATTATGCGAGTTCCAATTACAAATAATTAGCAACACAAATATGAATGCAATAATAAAATAGAATCTTACTTATTCGAGGTTGTGAAATAAAATCTCTTGTAACTACTAAAGTATGTTCTTTAGCAGCAGCATTTGAATTTATTTCTTTAGGCATTCTACCAACTTTAGCAGACATTATACAATCATGTGATGATAAACACAGCTCGAGAGAAAATCTTCAGTGCAGACTCTTAAAACCTGGCAACGCCTACATAGCTTTCACTTTCTTCTTTCTGCTTCTTCTACCTGAAAACACAACATGGAGGAATCTTTTTCTCTTTTACTTAATTCCAAAAATGCTCAGGAACGTTGTAATTGTACGATTAATTGAGAGCAAGAACTGTAAATGAAGATATAAGTTGGATGTAAAGCTCTTATTTTCAATACGGAACAATATGAAAAGCCGAGTCAACCTCTTTGCAAACATTTTAAATTCTTACTTTTCTTTTAAAAAGCTTGGTTTTCTTCAAAATAATGCTACAAAACTGATGACTGGATAACAGAAACAATACATGTTTTAAGTAGAATTAGAAAATAAGACGTCTGTCCAGGATTCAGGTAAGGGACTCTAGGTAAAAGTAGTACATGTTGGTGCTCAATGTTTGTCTAACGTCGGACTAATATTTCGAAGCAATATAGCAGAATGACTCAAGAGCGACGGAGTTATTAGTAAAAGCTCAAATAGGCAAACTTTTTTCTCTCGCCAATTCATTTCAACCTAGAGGAAAGGTTGCTTTTTCTTCCGCTTCTGCTGTAGGAAGCACCCTTTGATTGGTTTTCACAGTCACGTGATGCATGTGATGGTTTGCTCTTCCTAAGAAACTTTTACCCTGCATATGTTTTTATTTATGCTTTATGTTCCGAAAATGTTTTTTCCTTTCGCACAGCACGTAATGGGTATCAAAAAGGGCAAGTGCCATGAGCAGATTAGTGGCTTTTTTTGTGTATGCAAGTTAAAATTTATTACTTTGGATTAGTTTTATTTCTCACCAGTATCTCCGCTCTTGCCTTTTTTGTTATGTTCCTGTAAAATTTTTGTAGTGAGTGTTGTGAATAGGGTTGGCTCCCCACACCTTTACTTCCGACTATTATTTCACATAAATAGGTTTTTCACATAAATAAATTTTGTCAAAGGATATAAAAAAAAAAAAGTGTTTAACCTTTTAAACGCGTAATTCAAATTTTTACCTTCAAATTTTTATTTAAATGTCTAAATTTACCTCTAGTATACTAATCCAAACATATTTTGGCAAGAAAAATATAAGTTAGGTTCTCAGGATGTTCCCATTTGGGAACATCAGCGTTTGGAATCAAGTAAGTAGGGGGATTTTTCTCAAAAGGTGATTTTTTTTTGAAAAAAAAAATTAAAAATATGAATATTTTTGTTTATTTTACATACCATTATACTTTTCTCATTTGAATGACCGTTTTTTTTCTTGTTGTACATGGTATCGGGGGAAACAAGATGAATCAAGTCGCTTTTCAGTCAATGCACTGCTTTCACACGTTTTTTTTTTTTTTTTTTGAAAACCATGCAACGTCCCTGAACGAATGGAGCAAGATTATGCTTAACTGTTTTTCTATTCAAAACTGGAACATGTTGTTGAAGTCCAGGTTTGCTTGACACCTTCCTTGCCTTTTTCATCTCCTTAGTTGATCGAAGAGAACAATCTCCAGTTCTATTTTTTCTAATAGTTCCAACAGCTTTTATCTTCAGAGAAGTCAGTTGATTCATCACATTGTATGATGTGAAAAAACTGTCAGAAAAAAAAACAAAAATAAATAAATAAATAAATCTCGTGCTGTTCAGGATTTTCCAAATTAGACAACATGTCCATGACGACTCTTAATCCAAGTGGAGTATCTGCCTTAGCACCATTCTGTTTTCCAGAATAAATTTCCACCTTTTATGGATATCCATTTGATGAGCATTTCATCCAAATTTTATACCCAAATCTGATAGGCTTTCCTTTTATAACATTACTGCTGGACAGGTTGTGGAAATAGTCTTACGCAGCTTCTAATGTTAGAAATTTGCGAGTCATCTTTAAATAAGATTGTCAAAATGAGTCGAGTCATGAAATAAAATGCTTAAATGAGACCAGTAAAATCTCATCAAAAACATTTATCCTTATGTACCCGTTAGTCACAAGATATATTGCAAAGGGATGCAAAACACGTTCAATTCTTTAGAAATTTTATGGGGTAGAAAACATGAAGAGAGAGAGAGAGAGAGAATTCCAAACCCGAAAATGCGATTCACTTACAATAGAGCGCATAAAGGCTGGTGTGAAGGACATATTTATAATAGAAAATGGGTGTAAAGGACAAGCTGACTGATAACAGGTGTCCATTCATGAACAAAAGATCCTAACACGTGAAATCAACCCAAAACACGTCTTCATAAACAAAATGTTTGTGAGAAAAAGAGGCATCGCACTCAGATTTCGCGATCAACGAAATACTCTACTCCATACCCTCAAATACTATACTCCAAACGCCGATGTTCCCAAATGGGAACATCTTGATTCTTATAGAAATAATTCCCTCGAAATAATTATTGGAAATATTTTGTTCAAAAAAAATCACAAAAAAATGCTCCCATTTGGGAACATCGGCAGGTAAAAGGTTAACTGAAAGTTTCCTTAATAAAGAAAGAGAGAAAGGAAAAGATTTGCGATACTTTTTTTTAAAAAGTAGTTTTCATTTTTAGGGCTGCAGCTGAAGACGCACAAAAATATTTGCAATAGCTGTGTGAAGCAATATGTTCTGAAAATTTGTCTCTCATGACAAGAGGCTTACAACAGCAAATTGAGTTTTTTCTACATATGGCTGCAATGTTGTTACATGGGAGAAAAAAGATTTAAAATAATTTTGATTTTAGAAAATTGAATGTTGAATAGTTGAATAAAAATTCTGCTTCAAAGGGCTAAATACCAAAAAGATCCAAATGATACGAATTCCTCCGGATCAACTGAGGGCTAAAATCATCCATATTTTTTTTAGACTAAAAATATTTTTTTTTTTTCTTTTTCGTGACATTTCAAGGGCCAGTGTGGTAGCTTAAATATTTTACGATATCAAAATATTTTTTTCGTGAGCTATGTGTCTTTGTGCCCCTAGTTTTGCTAGTGGCAATTTAAAAAAAATTCATAATTTTTTTTTTAAATTTAACTTAAAATGCTATTTTTTACATATTTGTTGAAACTTCAAGGGCTTTGCAGGAGATGTTAATATATTTTGATTTCAAAACAATTTCCTTCTACAAACATTTGATACCAAAACACAACTTATCCTACAACAGGTGTTTAGTATTTTTAAAAAGTTAAAATCGACCTATCATAATATATATGCTACCAGAATCACTACTCAGGTCAAATTTTTCTTCATCCATAGAGAGGACTTAACTAATGGGTTGTCAGCTCAATTGGGGAGCTTCTGGCACCACACATAACATCTACCCCAATGAGCAGGTGTTAAAGGGTCAAACAATTGTCGAATACATCGTTTTTCCCCTCTACCGAAAAATGACGAAAATGGACTTACGTTAGTCTGGTTCTGAGGTACAGAATTTTGCCTTTCACCCAAAGATAATGTTACAAAAAAATGCCCTGCAATTGCATTTTTAAGACTGAAGAATTTTCTGAAAGATTTTTTGGAGCTGCAAGTATTATACCTGGGTTTAGTTTTATATTGCAGCTGTGAAATCTAAAACCACGATATATATAATATTCACACAGGGCACAAAATTAGCACCCTGCTAGTTGCCTTAAGTGTTAAAAAAGGTGCTTGGACTGAGCAAGGTAACAATTCAAATATTTACTTCCCTAATTTGCCACGAAACAATGCAAAAAATATTTTACAATGGTTATTTTTCTAAATATTGCTGATTTTAATTATCATTCAATGAATTTTTCGCAAAATATCGCCAAGTTGAACCCAGATTCAAAAAATAATTTTTTCGCCAAATTTGTCGCCAGCTTGGCGATATGTCGCCAAGTTGACATAAAACACTTAGCGAGCAAAAGCTTGGCGACGTATCCCAAGTGGTCGCGCCAATTCATATCACTGGAGTCTGCATTGAAATTAACACCGATTTACCCCAAAAAAGGGGTAAAACACCCCCTTGGGAACATTCGAATGCAACCACAAAAGGAGGTGTACAACTAGACCATCCTCAGAGTACCAAGCTAGAAGCTTCTACGCCACATAGTTTTTGAGTTATGTGACCCACATACGCACATACAGACGTCACGAGAAAACTCGTCGTAATTAACTCGGTGGTGGTTGAAAAGGACTTTTTGGCTGCTTATATGTTGGTAGGTACATATGCATGTGCTGAGAGGTCGAAAAAACTACTGAACATTCATTCGGGGGGAACAAAATCAAAATTTAGACTCAAATTTGAGTGATTTTTTTTTCGCGATCACAATACTTCCTTTACTACGTAAAAGGAAGTAAAAAAGAGGTACTTACTTTTTTAGAAAAATCTGCAAATCCTAAAAAATATTACATACTAAAAAATTAGATTGTACTATATTTTTCTTTAATAACTGTGGTAATAATTTTTCTTTCTTATTAACAAAAGCACAGCTTGTAAGTATTAATTTGCAAATTAGTTTAATCTTGCTAAAAGATATAATTAAAGTTACGAAAAATGGAAATATTATGAACAGGGTTGCAAAAACCCACCTGCCCAAAAAAACCCACCTGGTTTTTTTGGGAAAAACCTACTCTAAAAAACCATGGGTTTTTTTTAAATTAGTGAGTTTTATTTCATAATCAGCATTTTTCATATTTGATTTTATCCCTTGTATTAAAAAAAAAATTACCCTACCTATTGAAACTTATAGTCTACCCATGAAATCTCTACTAATAATAAAGCTGAAGGTTTGTCTTTCTTTCTGTCCTTCTGTCTGTTACGCGCGTAGCGCCCTAACCGTTCGGTCGATTTTCATGCCACTTGACACAAAATTAGTTTGTAGCATGTAGTTTTGCACCTCGAAGCGATTTTTCGAAAATTCCATTTCGTTCTTTTTCTATTCGAATTCTTAGCAGAAATTCGATAAAATAGGGAAGAAATATTTCATACACATTTTCAAGTCTTATGTCATTCGAAAGCTTGAAATTTTCTGCACAAAATGAAGTTTTTTCGAAGTTTCTACGATCATCAGGAGATCTGTAACAATTGTTTTTAGAATCCCGGAATTCAAGGCTTATTTTCAGTAAAGCAAGCCAAATGATAATAAAATGGTTAATGAAATGAATTATTTTATCAACAGAAATCAACTTTTAATGTTGTTACCATGGTTACGTTTTTATTTCGTTTATTTGTTTCGTTCTTTTTCCATTAATAATTTTAAAAATGTATTTGTTTTTGTAGCAATCCAAACTCCAAGCCTTATTAAAATTAGTCAAATGAAATATAATAAAATCTTGATAAGATGGCACCTGTCAATCAAATGAGAAATCGAGTCCTTTCTTTAAAAAAGGTAGAGAAGGAAGAAACTGACGCGTACCATTTTTGTGAGTTTAGAGATATTTTGGCGATCTGACGAGTTGTGTAGAAGAGGGAAACATTGTTTAAGGGGTTACAGTACCTTTCTAACAAATTTCTTTAATTTAAGTGAAAAATTTAATTCTTTGAAATATTTGTTTCTGCACTTGTTTAACAATCAATAATTTATTTTCAAACATTAAAAATTTTGAAAACTTTTTTTGAAAATTTGAAAAATGTAAGAACATTTCAATTTTTTAAAAACCCTAAGGCTTTTTTGTTTCTGCACTAATTTCAAAATTTCTTTTTGCGAAATGATCACAAGGATTACCTCAACATATCTGTGCATTCATTTTATTATATTTTGATTAGAAAATATTTTGTGACCTTTTCTGTAAAAAATTCTTAAAAAATTTTGTTCTTCCAAGTTTAACAAACTCTAAAAAATTTTGTAATTTATAAAATGCTTATTCAATGCAGTTTTGTTAAATATATTATCTTGAGTGCAAAAAATATTGCTTTAAAGTTATATCTTTAATAGAAAAAATTCCTTAGCATTTCCAGTAACATGGAAACACTAAAAACTGATCACCGAGAAAAAGCACTTTAAAGTTTGGCTTTTCCATTGGAACAACATAGCATGCATGCCCTAAAGTCACTCATAACTTTTTAAATAAATTAGCAAGAACAATGCTATTTTTTCTGAGTATTTTAAATAACTTTTACTTTTGAAATAAGCTATAAAATTTTTTTTGGTCTTTTGGTCATTTTTGAGGTACTGTAACCCCTTAACTAAATGAGGTCAAAAAAGAAACAACATGATAGTAAACCATTCTAAATTTATCGTCTGGAAAAACATATTTTATTTCCTTTTTTTTATTTCAATATAAATTGCAGTAAATGGCTTGAGTGAACGAGTTTGGCATTTAATTTATCATTTGCTGGTTGATGTTTGTCGATGTTTATTGTTTTTATTATCATGGTGAAGAATAATGCACGAAATTTCTATTATTTTGTTTTTGAAGTTAGGAAAGAAAACTTTCTTCTTCTTTTAAACTTTGGTAAGATTTCTGTGAGCAGCAAAATTGTTCTTATTTTCTCTTTTGGCTTATTTTTGTGCACCTCCCCTTCGGGTTGCATTCGAATTTCCCCAAGGGGGTTTTTACCCCTTTTATGGGGTAAATTAGTGTTAATTTCAATGCAGACAAAAGTGATATGAATTGGCGCGAGCACTTGGCGAAATATCGCCAAGCTTTTAGTCGCCAAGTGTGTGACGCCAATTTGGCGACATATCGCCAAGTTGGCGGCAAATATTTTTTTTTTTTTATTTGGGTTCAATTTGGTGCTATTGGCGATATTTTGCGAAAAATCCACTGAATGATGTTAAAATCGGCGATATTTAGGAGATTAATCATTGAAAAACATTTTTTTGCATTGTTTTGTGGCAAACTAGGGATGTAAATGTTTGAATTGTTATCTTGCTCACTCCAAGCACTACTTTAGCACTTAAGGCATCTACTAAGAAATTTACACGTAAAAGGAAGTAGTGTGGGATCCATGCCAAATTTTTATATCATTCTTTAAAAGAATTATAGTTGAATAACTAAAATAGAGTATTTTTTCTGCTATATCAATTTTTTACAAATGAATTTTTAATTTTATGCCACGGGCAAAGCCGTGCGGGTACCGCTAGTATATACATAAAGCACTAAGGTAATTTCTTTGACTCTATTGCCACACTCTACACACTTCCATCCCAACACATAGTTTGTCTGCACTCTGCACAATAGCATACTGACAAATTTTAAAAAGTGAGTAGTAATAAGAAATTTTGACCAGCTTTTCAATTTACTTTTTTTTGGAGAGTGCTGGTGGCATAATAAAAAAGTATAAACTAATCCTTTAACGTAATTTTCCAATGTTATTTGTTACTTTGTCTTTCATGATGATTTATTTACATTATTTAAATTCAAATTAATTATATATTACATTAATTAAGAAAAAAATAAAAATCAGCATTCTTAATTAATTCTTTTTTAAACATAGAAATCCCCAGGCCCCCTTACCAGTGCCTTTTCCTTTTTCAACAAGCAAAAAAGAAAACAATAAATCGGAAAAAAAACCAATAAAACCCGCCCGGGTTGGGTTTTTTGAGATTCTGATTATAAACCGACTCTGAGAGTGATGATTTTGAAATGTTTTCGCACGTCTAAAATTTACATAGAAGTGTTCCTTTTGCATCTAGTATTTTTTTTTAATTTATAAAATTGCAATTGTATGTTCAATGATTTTGTATTGCAAAGTAAGTGTTCAGATTTAATATTTTTTTAATTTTATGTTTATTGGTATACATGTTCCAAATTAAGACCTCTTCACTTTCATAATCTTGCTTTTGGAAGAATTTTTAAATAGTGCAGATTTAAACTGCTTTCTAATAAAAATAACTTACTAGCGGCTTTATATAGGATGGGGCGATATAACCGAAAAATATGGTTAATAAAAAAAATCCTCTAAATTTCAGGTTTGTTCATTCTGTTATTATTTATGCCATTTGCAACAAGTACCTTAGTTCTTGATACACGATTTTCAAAGCAGCATTCTGATCCTAGACTACAGCTGAACTTTAATAATTCGAACATGTTTGAAACGAAATGCTACTAAGACAAATTATAGTTAAACCCCGACTTTTGTAGTGTATCGTTTTTTAGATAAGATAGTGAATTTAAAGGTTCTCTGGAGTTTGTTCTCAAGAGGTTACGCTGCATATTTATGATCTTTTTTTAACTTAGTCAGGTATTGAAAGATTTAACAACTTAAGAGATTTAAGACAACCAATGGTGCATTGCAACTGCTTATTCCTAAAGCAAAACTAGTACAACAAGTTGTTCAAATTCCTCACCCCCAGTTAAATAAGACATTAGGAACTTGGAATAAAATAGTAATACAGATAGATTACACATATTTCTTTAACAATTTTTATTCATCCAAAGTAAAATTACCAGTGTTCTTTAATATTTTAACGACACTCAACTGAATGACACACTGCTATATATACTAATGCAAATTTAATAATTACATCAGCGAAACAAGAAAATGAAATTTAACTTAGAAAATGTGAGATAAATGAATTTAGATCAACAGGAGGGTGAACAGTAGTTTTGACCATTGTTACATATCGCTCAGAACAATTTAATGTAAAAGCCATTCTTGACACATATTTTGCTGCAAACAGTTCTTAGTACTGAAAACTTCTTTGAGTTTGAATGTCATCTAATATCTGACGAAGTTCTTCATCCTCAAACCTTCCCTCCAGACTGGGAATCAAAGTCTTTGCTTCTTCTGGAGTTTCAGGGCAAAGATTTGCAAGTTGAGCAAGTTCGAATTTATGAACTTTCTTTTGGGTTAACAAACTTCTAACTGCCGATATAGTTTCACGATTACGAAACCGGCTGAATCTTTGACAATAATTTAGAGTCTTCATGAATACTTCGGGAAGTTCTTGTTCTTCTTCAGCATTTTCATTCTGCTGTTTACGATGTTCAAGAAGCATCAAAACTTCGGATACAAGCAAAGTTTCCGCATTTTCAAACTCCTTAGGAAATTGAAGCTCACCTGCGTCCTCCTCTACTTGATCCAGAACATAACTTGGAGCACTAGCAGCCATATCTAAACACTAAACAATTTACAAATTGCTTCTTTTAATTTAATCAAAACGAGAGTATAAACCTTACACTTTTTTTAATTGAAAACAATGCTCCACAAAAGAATGAGAGGTTAAATCCAAATCTGTCTCTTATCCTGAGCTTCTGTGACGTCATTTCTGCAACCTAATTTCTTATTTATGCTGTCATCTAGCGGTCATTTTTACAAGTGATCTATAAATACTAATTAAAGCATGTAGTGAAAATATCATTGTTTTCCTGGGAGGGGATTGAAAATAATACTTAAAACATACTTGAAAAATATTTGTGGCCATTTTTGATACAATTTTAAAGCAACAATTGAAGAATTAATCAATACAGAAAGCATATTTTTCCACTTGTCCATTTTCTCTTTACAATAAAATCGTTAAAAAAGGACAGATGAAAAAACAATGTATATTGCATGGAAAATAATAATAAAGCTATTTGACGAACATTAAAAATACTGAAAATTTTTCAGAACGTTTAAAATACTGACATTTAAAACTGTAGCGAAAAGTATCAGATGTTTCTGAAATGGTCCGAAAAAGAAAGAGGGACAAAGAAAACGCATGAGTTGAAAATATAAATAAATAAATAGATAAAACGAACAAAAACTGAAACAAATATATAATTAATAGCGAAGTATGTCAAGCTTTGCTCATCTATTAAAGTAAATGCCTGAAAATTTCTAAATTAATATAAGTTAGGCCCCCAGTGTAGAAAGATTTTTTGCTGGTGAGAGGCTTCAGTCAGAATTTTCATTTTCTCAGAGGGGAGTGGTTATTGTTTGGAAATTCCATACTTGGAAATTCCATACTACTATTCATTCCATTAAATTTCAAATTTTAAAGGGGACAAAAAAACTGAAAAATTTTAAAATGGTTTAACTAACTACTTACTTAACTAGTCACTAGATGGCGGCATGAATATCACATTAAATCTAAAAAGTCATTTGTATAGGCTGAATTTAACCGTTGAGTAATGCCCAGATGAGCTATTGCCAAATGTTATTATGTGATATATTTTTTAAATGTCGGTTTTTAAAATAATATTATTTGCTGTCTTAAACTGATGCATTTTATTATTTCCTGGGAGATCTAACGTTTAGATCTCAGAATCTGTAGCTTAAGAACTGATGGCTGTTATATCAAATGGTTTTTATATTGCGCTCTGAAGCTCCTTCAACTCAGCTTTTCTAGCATAACACATTTCGCGCGAAAAATTTTGTTTACGAAATTTTTATTACGACTTTTAACAGTTTCTGTGGAATCTGTACGCGCGTTAGTTTAGTATTTGTTTACGTGATACTTTAGTTGTAATGAATTTTGAAGATAGCAATTCTGGTGAAGAGAACGATAATGAGGAATTAACAACTCCTGGGGAAGTAGTGCTTAAACTAGAAGAGGTATTTCCTCAGAAATCTCGTATCTTTTGCCATTCTTGTTTTGTTTACGTTATAAGTAACACTATTTATTATGAAAGTAATTTGAGGCTTTCCAATTTTTGCCCCCGATGCTTTAATTTTAACTTTGATTGCTTTTTAATGACATAGTATATTTATTTGGCAGATTAACTTTTATTGATGGCTTAATTCTGTTATTTGGGGATTTGTTTTTCATTTTGCTTGAAATTTTAATCCTGTTTAAAAGCTCACTTTTTTAAAAAATGGAACTAATAATTCAAATTGTAGAATACCTATTGACAAATAGATAAGCGCTTTGTTTAGTTTGGCCGAGTGTTCCATATTATGATAATTTAGTGTTTTTATAAATGAAAATGCTATATGTTTTTATTATAGGTTTGGGTTAATGAAAAACTTGCTCCTGAATTATTGAATTATGAAGGTGATTTAGTGGACTGTTTATTAGATCAAATTCAACATATGGAAAGTAGTTTACAAAGAATCAGAAAAGATGATTTTCGGATTGTTTTTCATAAAATGGAGGTACATTTTTCTCGTTCCAAATTTAATTTTTTTCAAATGATTTTTTTGATCAAAGTTAATATTTACATTATGTATTTCAATAACCACCACTTGTCTTCAAATGTTTAGTAATTGTTCAGTTTTATTAATAAAAGTTGGCCATTAAGAGAGCTTTTTGCTTATTTGAGAGTCTCAGCTAGATGAAAATCTGCAATGTATCCACACATTGTAGAAAAATTTGACGCTTGAAGATTGACCAGCTAAAAACTCAATACTGTCGGCCCCGCTCAAACGAATACTGTCGGTTCCAAGAAATATTATTTGATTAAACGGGGTATTCGATTAAGCGGGGATTTTTATTACCACGTCTATGGCATCGGTTCCAAGATATTTTATTCGTATAAGTTTTCGTTTATCCGTTACCCTATTAAGCGGGGACGACAGTATTATCAAACTGACACTAGATTTGAAATCTCATTTTCACAGTGAATTTGTAATTCATCACAAATTTTATACAAAACATTGAGATAGCAAACTTAGCAATACATTGCCAAGTATGAGGTTAAGTATATATTAGCTGAATTAAAAGCTGAATATTTGAACCATTACATACACATGTGGTTGTCAATGTAGTGTATGCGAATGCAATTAAAGAACCTGGATTAATCAAAATTTGTATTTATAGTTAAATTGTAGTGTCGTATGATTTTATTTAGTGTTGTTTGACACAAACAAAACTGATGTTTAGATGTAGTATCGATGGTGTTCACAGAATAAAATTATCTTTTACTTTTTAGAGCACTTGCTGATTGAAGTTATCAAGTCGGTTCAATTTTTTTTTCAAAAATATTTTTAGTGTGATATGCAGTGCAATTTATTTTGTTGTTGCATTTCAACTTGATCTGAAATTGCATTTTAAATTCTAGCAATTTGAAGCCAGGGGTCTGGCCAGAGGAAAATCGGGTCCGTTAACGGACCCTTCACAAAAATACGATCAAGCAAAACGAACCCTTCACAAAAATGCGATCAAGCAAAACGGACCCTTCACAAAATGCTGATCAAACAAACGTACATTTCATACATTATTCATTCAAAAAGCAAATCTGAAATCAAAATAATGCATAGCATATTTCTGTGTAAAAGCCCATAACTTTTGGGCCTTTTCCAAAGTTAAAGAAGGGAATCGCTTATCCGCTAACTTTGCGAAAAAAGAAAAAAAGTCGGCACTTCCTGCTTGTCCTGCGATGCTCGGGCAAGCAAAAATCTTTAGTGCAAAATGTAGCACTTTCTGTTGGTTTCTTTTAAAAAGAAATTAACAACTTAAAAAAAGTAGTTGTTTTGCTTTAATGGTTCTGCTTGTTTGTTTTATCACATGCAAATCAAAGTGGCTTGCTGCGATGTTGCTGTTGTTATAGATTTCTCTGGAAGTGCAGAGTAAGGATTTTTTTCCCTGCTATGGACTTAAACATAAAGGCAGGGCCGTGCTTAGGGGGTGGCAAACTGTGCAACCGCACAGGGCCACTAAAATATTTTGAAATTTTGGGGCCGCTAAAATATTACAAAAGAAAAAATATTTTTGTGTGCACTGGAGAAAAAAAAAAAACTTTGAAAAAAAAAACTTTTTCCTTCAAACTATTTTTTTTTTTAACTTTCAAAATAGCTAAAATACAAACCGCTTTTGGCGATGTGGCCAATTCTTCAATTAGTTTCTCTGATAGAGGCAAACTTGTCTTTTGGAATAATTCAGCAAATATAAATCTTATTTTCTACTTCTACTCAGCGATGGGACATTCTAAAGCGGTACGTTAAAAATGTTACTATTGAGCCTTTATCTAACGCAAGATGGGAATGCCGAATAGAAAGTATGAAAGATATTAAGATTTCAAATTGGCGGATATTTATGACAAATTAGTTGAGATATCGGACATTGCAACGGGGTCAAAATGCAAAATTGAGTTTCAAATTTCTCACTTCTTTATGTATATGGTACGAATTGCTTGTTCAAATTAATTTCGCTAGGAAAACAAAGCAAAATTCTACTATAAACTTAAAGACTGCTGTTCAGTTAATAGAGAAAACGCTTATTTTTTTTAGAAAAAAATGAAAAACACTCACTGACTTTGAAATTTTCAAGAGCGGATCTAAAAATTTCTCAAGGGAGGGGAGATTTTTTTAAATATTACTTACAGTTTACTTACATACCTTGGTTTCGATCTCTTGATTACAAAATTTCTGTCTTTTAATTCCGAAACATTTCCGGAGTTAAACCCCTAAATCATAACTTCTCTTAATATCATCGAAGTCATCAAAAATTACGGTTTTTGTATTTTGCTTCTAAACTTCAGTACCGAAAATTGTGGGGAGAGAATTCTCCGGGTTGTGTCCCCTAACTTCTGTCCTCCCTGACTTGAATTCTCTCTTTCCCTAATAGCATCGAAGTCATCTAAAATTGCCCCTTTTTTTTTTTTTTTATCTATACCGAAAAATTGTGGGGAGAGAACTTTCGGGCTTGTGTATCTCAACTTCTTCCCTCCTGGCATCATCAGAGATCGTCTAAAAATTGCGTTTTTTTTTTTTGAATTACAATTTAAAATATGTTTCGGAGAAAACGGAAGAGTCCAGAACAACATTTCTGTCCCAAATGTCATCAAAGACGAGCTGCAATTACCCCCCCCCCCTTTTTTTTTTGTATTTAATTTCGAAACATTTCCGGATAGAGGAGCCCTCACTCCGACGAAAACATATAGTCGAAGATTGTTTAAAACTCCATATTTTAAGATTACATATCGTAAAAGTGTCGACGTAGGGCACCCTCAAGGAAGGGATCGTCATTCCTTTGTATCATCCGTCTTAAAATTCTGAAATTGCAGCGAAAGATTTAGCTCTCTATCATTGGAAATGAATACCAATGAAATTTCTGCTCCTCCTGTTAACACTCTTCGTGGAAAGAGTGTTAACAGACAATTTTCTTACGAATCAATCTTTTATGTAGGGGAAAGTACCCCAAAACGGGATAGCTAACCTATTCTTCGTTTTATTTCTTATTGTATACAAGGTACATTCCAAAGTTAACGGCATTTAAAAGTATACACCTTTTACATTACTAAAAATACCTTTGTCATATTTGTTCGATATTATTTATGTGAAAAATTCTGGTTTCAAAAAGTCTTATACAATCCCGTTTTACCCGACCAAGGGTGGGTAAAACGGGATAGGGAATTGTATGTTATTATTTTGTACTGATTTTACTTTTGATTTAGTTTTTAGACCAAAAATAGGCTACGTAATTGTAAAGTTGGAAAATTACATAACACAGAAATCGCATAAAAATGTGTCGTCTTCTTCGTCTGCTTTGGAATAAGCTTCGTGGGCCCATCCCTGGCAGCTCGAGCATTGTATCCAGCTTCCTTCTCCAGATTTCGATTCAAGATACAGAGCGTTGCAGAAAATACATGCTTCATCTTTTTCAGTTTCATCTTCTGAAGACGACGACGTCCAACCTTGGCTAACTGATGATTTTTTTTTTCGTTTTTTTTTTTTTTTTTTTTTTTTTTTTTTTTTTTTTTTTTTTTTTTCATGCTACGTCCATTTTCTTCCATTTTTGCAAATGTTTGTGGGGTTTTTTCAGGTTCAAAGCAACATTTTTAAAATTTATATGCCTGTTTTGCATCTCCACTTGGTTTTCTTTTACGCCTCATTTGTTTTTGTTTTCGGAACATTCAAGAGACTTGTTTTGGCAGCCCTTTTTTCAGCTTTTGACTTCTTTTTTGTTCTTTTTTTTTTTTTTTTCGTTCTTCTTCTTCCAACTCAAGTTTATATGGGCTTAATGTTATAATTGTTGTTTTTACTCTTCTCCTAATCGTGTTTCTTTTGAGGTCTTGGTTCAATCACTCGTGGTGGAGGACGGAGGTAGAATTTCTTTGGGTGATATAGAAAATGTTAGTGAAGGGCGACAGTATAGTCCAAGTCCTTTGACTCCTGTTGAAGTGAACGGTTGGATAAGGTCTGCATTTGTGCTAATGTTATCGTTGCACTAAGTGATTCTTTCAATACTGTCTCTAGTGGTTGTGATGACAGCAAACTCTTAGATGCTATGACTGAATTTGAAGATCCTTCGGATCTGATCTCATTTTGTTGCAGATTTAATGGGTGTTAGGACATCATGTTCTGAGCATCCAGCAATGGGTGATCTGTTGGAAGAGAGGAAGCGAAGAGATATTCAGGAAAGACATCTGGGGTTATATGGAAAAATGCCTGTTTTCGTGAACCCATTCACAGCAGTTTCGGCAAGAGATGCTCGTTAAAATGCTGCATTGAACATATTTCCTACTTCGTAGATAGTAATCCCTTGTCAGGATAGTTGAACATCCACTTACGAACCTCTAGCTCGCTTCGTGCTGCTTAAACACATTGAACAAACATTAATGGAAATAGTCGGGTAAAACGGGACACATCAAAATTGTATCCCGTTTGGGCACCTTAAAAGTGTCCCGTTTTACCCGACCATGATGCTTTTGACAACATAAAGGGGTGACCCCGGGACAGCCACTCACTAGCAATATTTAAGCACATGAAATTGTTGCTAAAAGCGCTATGAACAAAATACAGTTCTAACCGGAATAGTTCCGAATTACGGAGAACCACAATTCTAGTTGTTCTGCAGTTGAAAAAAGTAAAAAGTAAGTAAAAATCTCAATAGAAAACTTTGAAAAAATATTTCTTTGCGAAATACGTGGCTAGAGTTGAGATATTAACTGAGTATGCTGTCATGGCGGTCGGGAACCAGTTTAGCCTGTCTCTTGCGAGATAGTACCACCAGTCAAGCTCCAACGCCCACTATCCCGTTTTGCCCGCCTATCCCGTTTTGGGCAACTCTCCCCTACATCTAGGAGCGTTTTCAAAAAAAAAAAAAAAAAAACGACTTCAACAAGAAATTTGAATTTCTTTGCAATACTCCAGCATTAAAAACATTGGAAGAGCATGATTTAATAACTAATTGCAATAACTTGACGTTAGAATTAGACAATGTGAATGGAACCGAATTATACAGAGTTAAAAGTTTTTATTAATTTTATTCCAGAGAAACTTTAATTTCAACCACTTAAATATTTGTTTGAAAAGTTTCCAAAATGTTTTACTAAGTTTTGTTATTGATTTACGAATTTTCTAACTATTTCAACTAGTTGTCTCGATAGAACCTTCATTCTCAAAGCTAAAATAATTTTAAAAACGTATTTAAGATCTATTATGACTAATGCTCTAGCACTAATATCGAGTGAAAATGACTTTTGTATTTCTTTAGATTTTTCAAACTTAATTGATGAATTTGCTGCTGTAAAAGCTAGAAAAATTATTCCTCATTAAATCGCTTATTTTATTTATTTATTAATCTCTAGATTTTTCTTTTTTTTTTAAATAAATGTTTGTTGTTGGTAAATTTTGGTTGTGTCTGAGTCTTTTCTTCCTTTTTATTTTTAATTCACATAATATAGCAATTTTATTGTAAAATGTCAAAATAATTTCCGGTTTTTATGTGTTGGCATTGGTACACGTTGCGGTATGTAATAATTTAAATGTATTATGCTTTATGGGGAAGGGGAAATAAATAAATAAAAAAATGTTTATTTCTTGACTACTAAAACAAATTTCGCACAGGGCCGCTAAAACTCTAAGCACGCCCCTGCATAAAGGAAATAATAATAATTGCAATTATCAGCAGAATGAACTTAGAACTGCAAACAGATGGCTAGGGTTGGAGAAAAAATGGTATATTGCTTCTGGGTAGAGCTATCAGCTATTCAAAATTAAAATTATTTCCATCTGACGTCTTTGGTGCGATGTTTTGATCTTATTTTAGCAGAAAATTATCTTTTTTTCATTTCATTTATTTATTATTTTTTTAAATGCTTACAAGGGTGGTGTTCTAGTTATATTCAGGAATTAATGTATTTTTGTGTCTGTTAATATTGGAAGTCTGGTATTGTTTGTTTTGCTATGTTTCCCTATCGTATTTTTTCTCCGAATTTTTGGCGAATATGTCGGTGATTATTAATAACATTCATCATATAAACCTGATGAAATATAGCTCTAAAATTTTTGACTTTAACAAATTATTAAAAACCGTTTTTATATTTCTGATGCTTTCATTTTGAAGAAAACGATCTCTGCAACCGATATGAAAATCGAATTTTACTTACTTTTCAAGCTAATTACTCTTTATTAGAAGGCAAATAAATGAAAATTCGCTTTATTTTTTGCTCAGATCATTATTTAAATATGATCTGAGCAAAAGTTCTTTTATGAGTCTAACGATCGTTCCATTTTATTTTTGCATTAATTGTGTTAACAGACATTAATAATATGTTTACCATTGACATTTAAATGCAATTGTAAAAAAAATACACCAAAAAAAATTATTTTATGTTCCGTTTTTATGCTTTTAATGTCACTTGAATGATCACTTTGAAAACTGCAATCTCTTTGCATCCGCTACAGGAATCGGACTTTTCGCATTTTTGATGTTTAATACGCTTTTTTAAGAGGAAAATAAATGAAATTCATTTTTATTTTTTTTAAATTCAAAAAAAAAAAAAGAACAATTTTTTTTTTGCATTTTTTTTTTTCAAAATTGTTTGATTTTCACAAAATTATTTGATTTTTCACAAAATTATTAAGTTTTTCACAAAAAAAACGGACCCTGTAAAAAATCCTGGACAGACCCCTGGAAGCTGGAACAAGTCATTTTCTCCTTCTTCTGATCAAGAATTTTTTTTTTTTTTTTTCAGTCCTTCATAAATGGCTTATGCGCAAACAATTGATACTTGATTACACACAACTAAATGGAGAATCGATAAAAAATACAATTAATGGGTTGTTTTTATCAAATTTATTTTTTTTTTAATTCAAAAATCTCATCTCTGGTTTGTACCGTTTTTGCTGAAATGACCCATATATAAAAGGAGACAGCAGATTAAAATATCTATAGAAAAATGAATGAAAAATCAATACAGATTAATGCTGCGGTAGGCAACCCACCGATTGCGATTGAACAGTTGATCTTGTGCCCATTTTAAGTCGATTGCAACAACATTTTGAACCTTGTTTTGCGTTTGTCTGAGTACAATTATAAAGATTAATTTCTGGAACAAAATTTATTTAACGTCTAAATCAAAATTATTTGAAAATCTTAAAATTTTTTTATTGTCATTGGAATTACTTTAAAGTCACTATTTATATAATGTTAAAACAAGCAATATACTTGTGTCTCAAAGTATTTGGATGTGGGCATAACATTAGTTCAGAAATTTTTACCGACTACTAAATAAGTATCAAAATCATTTTTCATAAAAACCTGCAATTTAAAGTCAGCCTAGTCCGAACTCAATTGTTCATGCAACACATCCATTTTAATGTATTAAGTATGTATCAGCCCCCCTCCCCCCCAAGTCGATCTTGTGTTCATACCAATCTTAGAAAGTAGATCTTCATTTAATTTAGGTTGCTGACCACTGCATTAATGCATATTAGAAAATCAGATTTAAATAGTACAGTGTTAACTGGTGGGTTAAATAAATTAATTGAATATATTATGTGTATGTGAGAACCTATGCTTTGCTGCATATTTTATGCTTCGTTGTTGTTGATTACTTACATTATGACAATGGTTTTGAAAAATATGTGAGAAAATTGAAATGTTTACTTTTTTATTATTGTGCATTCCTTTTCTTATATTTCATGACAAAATTTTTGTCACATTATTATTTTTCTTCCCTTCTTCTAGCTTGACAGAATTAAATTTGTGCTTAGCAGTTACTTGAGGATACGCTTGGAAAAGGTAATTTATGTACTATGTTGCCTGTGTTAGCATACTTGTCAAATATGTTTTACCCCATTAGCTTCTCTTTTTTAGACTATCTCCCAGTATGATTTTCTGTCGCTTTTTAAAATTTAACTATATTTGAAAGAGAGAGGAAAAGAAATGCTAAAACTCTCTAGCAGACATGCCAACTCTGCTGCTTTAATGTTAAATCTAATCCCGAGAAAAATAATAATTGGAAATGTTTCTGGAGTCATTATTATATTTTTTATGATATGAAAGGATGATGTCCTTATTCTTTTTGCTACAACATCATTGTTTCTACTATAGGGCTGTTAAGGTCTCAAATTTTCATCTCTCTAGTTTTTTTTTTTTTTTTTTTTGATGATTTTCATCTGATTAAAGCTTGGTTTTAGTTTAGTTCTTTATAATCCCCCCCCCCAACCTACCCTTTCTTTCTTTCCAGATTTTAACATAATTCAATTTTGAGACCTGCAATTTTATTCAACATAATTTTATTTTAAATCTCATATTCATGAAACATTTAATTTTGTTCTTTAGATTGAAAAGTTTGGATCTTATTTGCTGCATCAGGAACAACAAGAACCAGAGTATCTGAATAAAATGTCTGATGAAGAAAGAAATTTTGCCCAGCGGTAATTAGTTACTTCAGTAACATTTTGTACTTGAACAACTTTTTTCCTGTTCCTTTATAAAACAATTATAAACCATTACATGTTGACTGCATCAACTTCTGAATTCCATAATAAGTATTGTTTGAAAATTTCATAATTTTCCACTACAGTAGAGTAATTAGCACATCTTTAATCTTGCCGAATATGTTTATTTTACTTATTGACGCCATTTTTAGTGTAAGTTACGTAGAAGCTACTTATTTCTCAATATCATACTTATTTTGTGTTTTCTAAATATTTCTTTTTTAACCAAAGCGTCCTTAAACACAACTAAAAATTCTATTAATATGAATAGTAAGCTGCCAAATAATTTAATTAAGGCATTTAAAAGTAAAAAAACCCACTAAATAAAAAACAAAGCATTAAAGAGCATAAAAAGTTTCATTAAACTAATTTGTCAACTAAATAATTAAACTATGATAAAAGCTCCATAAAATGTAAAATATATTGAATCATTCAACAACAATGAAAATTCCATTGAACTGTAAAACTAAAACACAAGAAGCAAACATGGTTATTATGTAGACAATGTATTTTCCTGTTTTTGCCAATTTAGAAAGAAAACAAATTGTAAAGCGCTTTCGAAACGAGTCCAGTACATTTTAGCACGCAGTCTTGTGAATTTGGAATTTAACTGAAGAGAGAGTAACTGGGCTTTAAGAGTATACATGAACAAATTGGAATAGTGATTGACATAAACGTAAGTTAACAGCATGGGACGTTAAGCCTTTCCCATTTTACCCTCTTACTAGAAACTGACTTCCAGTTCTTATATTTTAGAATTGCAAAATCCTCATACAGTAGTTCTCTTCAAGTTGTTCTCTGAAGCAACACCAAAAATGGCTCGTAGTATCCATCACCATTTAAGTCCTGCAGATTGCCTCAACGTGGCAAGGGGGTGGCAATGGGCGGAGTGGACATGAACGTCGGGAGTATCCTACTCCTGGTAGGGTCACCCAAGGCGTGAAGGCCACCCCATTACGCCTAACTAAAATCTGTGGGCAGACCCAATCTAAGGTGTGAGGCACCATGCTGATGGATGAATGGCATCTGGGTCTTATATGATGTCTCAAGCGGTCCCCTCGAGGAACCAGGCGAAACCTCCTTGTATCCAGCCTTGTACCCGTACAGGGAGGCCATGCGTGTGTCGACCGTTACCCATCCTCCCAGTTCCCAGGTCTCTCATGGACCTATTCACTTGCACAAATAACCAAGGGTTGGGTTCTTCTGCTGAAGGTACCCAACTAGCCAGTGAAACAACTCCTGTAGGGTTGGATCCTGGCACCAATGAGGAAACCAGCAACCCTGCTGCTGAAGGAGGTGCGGGTGCTGCCCAGCAACCCACTGACGCTGCTGTAGGGGTGCAGGAAGTACTTGTTAGAATTGCTCAATTGAATCTTCACCATAGCCGCTCTGCATCTGCTCTTCTGAGTAGTAAGATGGCTAGAGGAGAGTTTGATATTGCATTAATCCAAGAACCCTGGACCAGAGGCGGTAAAATCTTAGGTCTAGGTATACGGGATCATAAAATTTATTATGATACTACTTGTGCAAGGCCTAGGGCATGCATTATTGCCAGCACTAGGCTTAATGCCCTGAATCTCATTAAATACCTGGATGGTGACAATGTCGCTGTCAAGGTGACTAATGAGAATAAAGGACATAAAGATGAACTTATTCTTATGTCTTCTTATCTTCCTTTTGAAGAGAAAGATCCTCTCTCTGAGAAAATGAAAGCTCTTATTGAGCATTGTAAAAAAGCCAATAAGAAATTTATTATTGGCTGTGATGCTAATGCTCATAATATAGTTTGGGGCAATTCTGACTGCAACAAACGAGGCGATAGCTTACTGGAAGACATCTTATTTTACAACTTATGCCTTCTTAACAGAGGCAATGAGCCTACCTTTGTTACTGTGAATAGGAAGGAGGTCATTGATCTGACAATTTGCAGCAACTCTTGTGTTGATCAGGTTAAGGGTTGGAAGGTGTCGGATGAAATTACTTTATCTGACCACCGGCTAATTACTTTCTGTGTCACTGGTCTTACTAGACTAAGTTTCATAGGTAGAAATCCCAGGAACACTAAATGGGATTCTTACATTGAAGATCTTGAGTGCTTTACTGGTGGTATCACTGGTAATTATAACTCGGTAGCGGATTTGGAGTTGTCTGTTGACCAGTTGCAACGTGCCATTCTCCTGTCTTACTACCAAAATTGTAAGGCTACTGTTACTGCCTCACCAAGGCTAGTTCCTTGGTGGTCAAGAGAGCTCAGTAACTTACGTAGCAAGTGCAGAAAGCTCTTTAACCGAGCTAAGAAAAATGGTGATTGGGATGCTTATAAATGTACTCTCACCAAGTACAATAAGGCCATCAGGGACGCAAAGTACAATTCCTGGAGGCAGTTCTGTGATAGCATTACTGATGTTTCTTCTACGGCAAGAATCACAAAATTCATGTCCAAGGACAGGCACAATGGCTTGAATACCATAAAGCTTCCAAATGGCAGTTTTACTGAATCTAGCAGAGATACCTTAGCAGAAATGCTAAAGGTACACTTTCCAGGTTCTAATGTCATTGATGGCTCATTCCCATTGGTTACCATACTAATAAGCAGGTGTGCTAAAAGCAAATGGGACTGCGCTAAAAGAATTGTTACCTATGAGAGGGTTGTTTGGGCAATCAACTCATTCAAACCCTTCAAAAGTCCTGGTATGGATGGCATTGTTCCTGTTCTTCTGCAGAAGGGAATAAAAGTTCTTGCCCCCATACTTTGCAGGCTTTTTAGAGCATGTATTGCCTATGAGCATGTTCCGACTGCCTGGAGGCAGACTAAAGTTATCTTCATCCCAAAAATTGGTAAAGATAATTACTATGAGGCTAAGTCTTTCAGACCCATTAGTCTCACTTCTTTTTTCTTAACGGCTATTGAAAAGCTAATTGATAGACACATTAGAGAGACTGTGTTGAAATCATCACCTCTCTTCCTCTCTCAACATGCCTATCAGCCCGGCAGATCGACTGAAACTGCTTTGTACAACCTTTCCTTTATTTTAGAAAATTCATTGAAAGACAAGGAAGTAGCCTTGGCTATTTTCCTTGATATTGAAGGAGCCTTTGATAGAGTCCCTTTAAGCACTATCTTGAGGGCCCTTGTTAAAAGAGACATTGACAGAACTATTGTTAACTGGATTAAAAATCTGTTGTCTTTTAGGTATGTTAATGTTTCTCTTTGTGGTGAAACTCTTACTGTTCACACTAATGCTGGATGTCCACAGGGTGGTGTTCTTTCACCTATCCTTTGGTGTTTAGTTGTCGATTCTCTGCTGGAAAGCATTACTACTTCTGGCCTTTCATGCATCAGCTATGCTGATGATGTCACTATTGTGGCTAGAGGGAAGTTTATTGAGACTGTCTCCCCCATTTTGTCACAAGGATTAAAATGTGTGGAGAGATGGTGTCAGTCTCTCTGTAAATTCTCATAAAACCACTATGGTTGCTTTCACACATAAGAGAGCAATCCAGGTGTGTGATATTAAGTTATTTGGAAAAACTCTCACTTGTTCTGAGGAGGTCAAATACCTTGGGGTCTATTTTGACTCCAAGTTGAACTGGAAAAAGCATCTTACTTATAGTCTGGCATAGGCAAGTAAAGTGTTTTGGTCCTGTAAGAGAGCTATTGGGAGAACTTGGGGGCTATGTCCCAAGGCTGTCAATTGGGTCTATAGGATGGTCATCTGTCCCATCATTACCTACGGTTCCATTGTCTGGTGGTCTAGAACCAAGCTAGATACTGTGAAAACGGAACTTAACAAGCTGCAAAGGATGGTCTGTGTTGCCATGTCTGGATGTATTAAGACCACGCCCACTGCATCTCTTGAACTGCTACTAGGTTTATGTCCTCTCTATATGCGTATTGAAGCTGAGGCTTTTATGTGCATGGAAAGGCTTAAGCGCTCCGGTCTGTGGAAGTCCTATTCTGGGTATCTTTCCTGGAAGAACTTTGATGGGGATGTACTTGGGCATCCTTTATCTGGCCTGCCAAGCGATGACATGTGCAATGACTATGCTTTTGACAGGCCTTACACAGTTATTTTTCCTACTCGAGCTGAGTGGAGAGATACTCCTTTACATCATAGTCAAAGCTGTACTCTCTGGTTTACTGATGGTTCTAAAATGAACGAGAGCACAGGTGCTGGGGCTTTTTGTTCCAGTGATGGTATTAAACACTCTTGTCCGCTGGGCAGGTTTACTACTGTCTTTCAGGCTGAGGTTTATGCCATTTTGATGTGTTGCATTATGTGTCTGAATAGCAGCTACAGAAATAGATGTGTTCACATCTGCTCTGATAGTCAAGCTGCCTTAAATGCCCTCAATAAGGTTGCAATAACATCCCGCATCGTCTGGGAATGCTATAATATGCTTTGCACTCTTGCAAAGTTGAACAAGGTCACTCTCTTTTAAGTACCTGGGCACTCAGGTGTCAAGGATAATGAAATAGCTGATCAACTTGCTAGGAAAGGTTCTGAGACCCCTTTTGTTGGTCCTGAACCAGCAATTGGGATTTCAAAGAATCTCATTAGGACTGCTGTTTTTGATATTTTTAGGAAAAAACAGTACCACAACTGGCGGAACTTGGATGGGCAGCGTCAGGCAAAGGAACTTAATAGAGGGTGCCCTAGTTTTAGGGCGAAAGAGTTCTTAAGTTTTAATAGAAATAGTATTATTAAGGCCATTAAACTCTCCTTACTGGTCATTGTACATTAAAGCGACATCTCACTATAATGGGTGTCATAAATGATCCAACTTGCAGGGGATGCCTCTTTCATGAGGAAACTGTTGCTCATATCCTGTGTGATTGCGAAGTGTTTTCTGCCTATAGGTTTGAACACCTAGGTCATCATTTGCTTGAACCTTGGGAGATTCATGACATTCCTATTAGGTGTTTGCTGAATTTCGCTTCAGCCACTGGTCTATTTTAAGGCTTTTGTTTGGGGACTAGTACAATAGACCTCTGGTCGCAGTGCTTGGTTCGTTTGAACCCCCCTTTCTCTCATTTCATTTCATCCATCACCATGGCTCTTTCTCTCGTTGTTCGAATCCCATCTCTGAAGCAGAGGCGGGTCTAACGGTACACGGACTAAGCGGCCGCGTGGGGCTTTGTCGACCCGTGATGCACCATGGGGCTCCGAAATTCTCCTAGAATCTAAAATTTGAATGCACTGGTTTTAGATATAACTGCAACCTGTAACTAAATGAACAAGCTTTTTTGCAGCCGGGGACTAATATATACCAATAGGCTAATAAGGTCCAAGCTAGGGGCCCCTGTCTGGGGGCCCCAAATTTGTCTCAGAAATATTTTAAAAGACGATGACTTACGCTCGACTGGAATTTATATCAATAGGCCTATGTGGACCTCCTTAGGGGCCCCCAATTTCGTTTACCGTTGTTTTAAATTACGATATTATGCTATAGGGCCCCAAAGTTCGACTGGATTCTAAAGCTCCAATACGATGGCTATAGCTTTTACCAACCAACTAAACTACCATTTTTTTTTTCTTTTACAGCCTTTTTCCTTTAGTCCAATATGATCCAGTTTATGGGCCCCCAAATTTGTTTCACCTCTAATTTAAATTCGATGTCATAGTTTTATTACAGCAAGTGTCTGATTTTTCAATAGATTTCTAATGATCATTTTTAGAAAGAAATCGAATGGAACTAGAAAAGAGGACTTGTCTTGTATTTTCAGAAACAAGCAAATGTGTTTATTGTTACCCTTGCAAACTTTTTTCGCATTCTAAAACTAAATTACTGGCTTGCAAAACTGGAGGTCAATCAGTTATTTTGTGGGACAATGAAGTTTCAAAGGAACACATGTCAGCTATGTGTACCTTTATAAGAGATCGATGATAACCAATGGAATTGATACTCAGTTATTGAAAGAAAAAAAGAGAGAATAAAATTATTGACGAGAGGTATTGAAAAGAATGGTATCAAACCATTAAATTATTGAGTCGTTTAGGATTAGCGTTGAGGGGTCAGGAGGAAGGCAAAGATTCCAACTGAAAAGGAAGCTATTTAACCTGTTAGAATATATAAGTGAATATGATGAGTTTTTGAAATTACATCTTCAAAAATATGCAAATCAAGGACGAGGAAACGTTAATTATCTGTCACATAATATTTGCGATGAATTTGTTGGCCTGATGGCTGATAAAATAAGAGCGGAAATAATTGAAGAAATTAGATCTGCTACTTTCTACAGCATCATTGTTTATTCCACTCCAGATATTTCTCACGTGGATCAACTAACATTTGTGATACGATACGTTTCAACTTTTGGAAATACAGAGGAAAGATTTTTGGAATTCATTGCCATTAATAAACATAAATATTCGTACTTGGCGCAAGAAGTTTTAAATATTTTTAAATTAGGTTTGGACATCAAAAACTGCTGAGGGCAGTCATTCGACAATGCCTCAAATATGTCGGCAGAATATTCAGGCTTACAAGCACGCATTAAGGAACATAGCCCAAGTGCGGTTTTCATTCCTTGTGCGAGCCATTCCTTAAACTTAATGGGAAATTTTGCTGTTGAAAGTTGTAGTTCTGCAGTTAAATACAGTTAACCCCTCGTTATATCGCGCTTTTCGGGGGTGTTAGACAAATGCATAAGTTAATCTTACTCCTTACCTTAATTTTATCTTGTTTCGTTTAAAGAAATAAACTTGTATCAAACATTGCTTATGTAACTCCTACTATCAACTGACTTGAGTGCATCGTTCGGAACTGGGATTCCCGTGCACGTGCAGTAGGCGGGGCTAGTTCATGACGCACCAGAGGTGTTGTCTCGTCATGTGCCAGCAGAACCAATCAGTGATGACACGTGTATAGGGCGTTGCTGTGTGTCACATGTTTTACTTAGTTTCAATATGCAAATGTAGCAGGGTATAAAATTGAAGATTCGACTTTCGATCTTCACTTGCCTTTTCGATCAGCCACATTGCGTGTGTCGCATTTTTTTAGTTTGTTTCCCCGCTGGAAAGGGGTAAACTCTTATACTTTTTCGGAGCAGTGCTCATTTTTATAATGTTTCAAAATTAACTTGAAAGTTTACCGAGGATATTTTCCCGGATGTTAATATAATTAAATGTTTTTCTGATCAAATTGATCGTTGGTCATCGCTTCAAAACATCACGGATGTTTATGGGAAAAATAAAGAAGTTTTGTTTTTAAACGAACTTAGTCATCTTTTTGTATCATTAACTCTGCTGTTAATTATCAGAAATGGGTTTATCCCATTATCATTGGTCATGGGCTTTATATATATGTCACTGTGCCTATTACGGCCCCATAAGCCCGAAGTTAAGAAGACGTCTTTGCCCCGATGCTGGTGATAGCATCCGACAGGGGGACCAACATTCGATTTTTTTGGAACCTTCTTTCTTCAATCGACTGAGATAGTCTTACGATGGCATTTTCAACGATAAGCGTGGAGAAATTAAAAGAAGATAATTATCCTGAATGGTCATCGGACATGATGTACCTACTGATGGAGAGAAACCTGTGGACGATCGTCAATGGAAGAGAAAAGGCTCCGACAATCACGGCTGAAGAAGGAGAAGAAAAGGATATTAAGGAATATAATAAAAGAAAACGATCTGCGCTCTCTCTAATATATCTTCACATCGGTTCCAAGTACAGAAAACTAATGGGGAAAACAGAAGATCCAGCTGGAGCATGGACACTTTTGAAGAATCACTATATACCTCATAATAGGTGCGTGGAAATGCATACCTTTACAGAATTCATGTCCTGCAGAAGGGAAGAAAATGAGAAGATCAATTTGTTTGCAGCTCATCTAAAAGACATTTTTGAGAGGATCATCGCATTCGATGAGAAGGGAATATCTGAAAAATTCCTATGTTATCAACTACTTCTACATCTACCCGACAAATTTGACATGGTTTGCCAGAATATTTTGAGACAAACAGATGAAGACTTCAAGTATGAAAAGATCGTGAGCGATCTCGAGGCTGAAGAAAACCGGCTTTTCCTGCAATATAAAGATTCCAAAGAAATTGTAGCGAAGTCCTCTTTTGTAAAAAGCAAGAAACATTGGAAGAAGAGAGTGAAATGTCATCACTGTGGAAAGCTGGGTCATCTAAAGAGGAATTGCTGGTCGTGGAAAAGAGACCAAGGTATCCAGAGCAAAGATGAAGATTCATCCAGGAATAGCAGCCCATCACGATTTCAACAACACCAGAGAGGAAGATCAGACTGGAAGTCTCCAAGAAACAACGAGAAGAGCAGGGCCGTCGCTAGTTGAAATATCTGGGGGGATGTTGAGAATTTGGCGGCCCTGGGCTCATCATATAGGGGGTGAGGGAAATAGCTTCCCCGAGATTTGATATCTCCTAAACCGTTGGTCCTACAGAGATCCACTTCAGCTTAAATTGTTCCAAATTTAGTGTTCTTTAAAATGATTACTCACACGTTTTAATCAAAAGTTTTATAGTTTAGTCGTTATAAAGGAAAAACTGAAAAAAATCGGAAAATTATACAGTTTTTCGTGAGTTAATCCGCGAGCACAGGGTTTTGAAAACTGCAAACTTAGATTTACACTACCCTAAGTGACCCAAACTACGTATTAAAAAATCAAAACTACATCGCGATTTGCAAATTTAATGTCTAATATGACTGGACTAGCAGCTGGATTTAAGCAGAAAGGAGAAGTCGGGAGAGAAAAAGTTCGTCTGGTATGCGAGCTTTTCAAATACTATCTTTGTAGTTTTACGATTTCAAGGGATAAAGTTTCATTAAATGAATCATTGTAAGTCTGACGCGAATAACCGAATTAAACTGTGGTGATCAATAGAAAATAATTCTTTTTATGCTATGTCTCTTAAATTGATTAAAAATGAGAGGGAAAATATACAACAAAAACTGAGTGTTTCTTATTTTAGAATTGTTTAAAAGTATGCAACTTGTTCAAAACAAATGATTGAAAAACGTTTCAGACAGTTATTAAAGCATATAAAATTATCCCCTTTTTTAATTAACATCGATTAGATTAAGTTAGCCTCTGTTAAAGTCATAACACTAATTTTTCTGGAGGTACATCTAGAATCGAGGAATATGGTTACTAAACAAGCTTCGGAGTTATTAATAGGCAAAATTAAAACTTCTGCTTCTATCTGTTTATTTTTAGTTTCATATGACAGCGTAACAAAAAATAATATTGTTAATAGAATACTTCAAAATCAAAAGTTAAATTTAAATGACGCAAAAAAAGAAAAAAAACTGTCAGATAAAGGTTAATTTTTACAAATAAAAACATAATAAAAGTACAAGGAAAGAGAGCTGTAATTTCCTTTAATTCAGAAAACTGCTGTACTTTTATAAATTATAAAATACAGCTAATCTGAAAAAATTGATATACATAATTTAAAAATCACACATCTGTTAAAAAAAATAAAAAATAAATTCATTTTCTTTCTTCAATTAAAATAAAACTAATATAGTGGAAAATATACATAAAGTAAAACTTGGATGTCGATGCCAAGTCACATAGTTTTGTTTGATACAGCATAAGACAAAACGCAATATTAACGTCATTATGACATATACTCGCTGCTTCAACAAAATAAACATTGTTTTAAAAACATCGTGAGAGACGATTCAATACCAATACTTTTATAACCATTTTTCGCTGTCGACACGACTTGTATGTAGGAGATTAAGGCAGGAATTCAAGTGAAACACGGACGATCGCAAATTTTTAAATTTGGATAAGTTACAATCGCTACGAGATGCGATTCTAATGTAATTCGACTTCCAGTATCGATTGCAATTTGCGATCGCCTCGAAGCGATTGCAATGGTGTTTCACTTGAATTCCTGCCTAAAATACCAAATAATAAATTGCAGCTCCGTCTACGTCTTCGACAAAACTACTGACTAACTCGAGCTGGGAAAAAATTCTGCTAGCACTGAACTCACAGCAGAAGTTCCCATAACTAATAATAATTAGAACCAAATGTTAACCATTATTAGAACCGAATGCCCTCTCTCTGGTAAACAGATTTTAGCAAATCTTCTCTTTTTATCCCTTAGGCAAGATCATTCTCAAAGCCCCTCATGTTTTTCACCCACCAGGAAGAGACGAGGACAAGGATTGACAGAGTGCAAGACTGTACTTGGGGCTTGATGAGGTCGTTTGATGTACTTCAATTTTCCGCGGGCTATAAGAAATTCCCCTTGATTTTCGACACAAAACGGCGCCTTTTTTCTGCAAAACAGCCTGTACAATAGGGAAGTTTTCGATTTTTCAATTTTATTTTTATATGATAGAGCAACATACATGAACATCAACGGCGAAAAAATTTTTGCGTTGCGACAAGTAGTTTTTTTTTAAATAATTTTTTAATTTCAAGCGGCTGTGACGTCACTGGGCAGTCGTTGGCGCTTTTGAACTTTCCACTAAGGCGAAGAAAGAGCGAGGAGCTCGAGAAACCGGTTTCTCCGGCTTCCGCACTGTTGTTCGCTCTGCACTGCCGTAATTTTTTTTTTCTCGCCAAGTGATATGTTCTAAAAATTTGACTACGGATTTCGCCAAAAAATATTAAAACAATCACCTCTAGCAGGGTATTGGATTGCTCTTTAATAAATCCAGTTTTAAATAGTGAATTATTAGACTTTAAGGTATTGATTACGGAAGGAGAAAATCCCGCAATGAAACGATAATATAGCAAAAATCCAATTTTTATGGATGAAAGGCTGAAAGTTACTGCCATCTGACGTCACGGGTTTCGGTTTCAAGGCGCGCTGTTTTTGCGCTTGGGTTTTTAAAAAAATCATTAAGAATCAACCGTTGTGTTTTAAAATTCGGCAATGGTGAATTTTTGTCTTTTGTAAGCCTCTTAACAATATCTAGTAGTTAAAACAGGGATATTCAATATGTCACAACTACCCTATTACATTTCAGTTCCGCGCATTTGTTTGTTTCTTTTTTCCACCGAAAAAAATGGTCAATGAGCAGTTTTGCATTGTTTGACTGCGATGTGAATTAGAAAAAAAATCTGGAGTATAACAGTAACTTTATACCGTGTGGCCGTGTGCACAATATTCACCAATATATGCGATTTTCAGTTTGATGGTCTGCAGAGGTTAAAAGAGCCTCTTCAATGTGCCGCAGAGAGGGCAACCGCATTTAATCCCACCCCCCTTTTTTATTTCAGTATAATAAACTTTTATTATTATTATTATTATTTCTTCAAATTTACTACATAAAAAAATTCGTTCGGTCCCAACACAAAATGAAAAGTGTTAATTTTTTTTTAAATTATCTTCAGTTTAAACATTGCATTATCTTTCGATAATGGTATTTTGCGTAATTTTCTTTAATTTAAATTTATTTAAAATATAAAATTTGGTGGCCCCTGCATATTATCTTTTTTTCCCTTTTAATTATTGCATTGATCATTTATTTTAATTTATTTAAAATATAAAATTTGGCGGCCCTCTGCATATATTCTTCTTTTTTAATATTGCATCGATCTTGTGGAATTATGTATATATAATTTTATTTGTGTTTTATTAATTTAACTAATTTTAGTTACAGAGGTTCGCGTACATTTTAAAGCTCTCGCACATATTTATACGTACTTTTTTTTCTAAACTGGGCAGGACGACCTATAGTTCCCGTTTACATGACCCCATGAACGAGAAAATTTCGTATTTTTCGCAATGAATATTGCTGTGAAGGAATCTTAACTATTTTTCGCGGCCATTAATTATTTATTTTTGATAGGTAATAAATTGGGGCCGCGGACCTTTTAAAAAATTCAGGTTTACTGATATTCTTAATAATGTTTAAATTATTCCTCTTCTCTTTTAAATTTCATTTAAAGTCTTGAAATATTTTTCTAAAATTTCATTTTAATAATATAATAAAATTGGCGGCCCCTTTCTTCAGAAAAGTGGGGGGGGGGGGTAGCAACCCCCCTTCCCTTGCCGACGGCCCTGGAGAAGAGGTCGGGATCATCTTCTACAGAACGTTGTAAATACCGTAAAGTCGGGTTACTTGGACCCACAAGGAGGTTACTTGAGCCCACAGTAAAATGATAAAATCTGGGTTTGGTACTAGCATTAGAGACTGCAGAGTGCTTCTACCTAGAGGAGAAACGAGGAACTACGTGCAAGTCTTCAACTAATAAGTACCAAATCTAGATTTTATCATTTTACTGTAATGGGCTCAAGTAACCCGACTTTACGGTACTTTTGTTCCTTCATTTGTGAGGCTAATCTAGTGAACTTTAAGGACGATAACCTTTGGATTTACGACACGGCAGCAAGCAATCACTTTATCAAGGACAAAAGAGATATCATAAATTTTGTACCATTAAAGGATAAAGAGTTGGCTGTAGCAGTCCAAGGAAAGAAATTCCCGATTGAGGGGAAAGGACAGGTTCTACTAAAATTTAATAATTACAAAATTTTGCTGGAAGTTGTAATGTACTCACCTAATCTAAGAAGAAATTTATTGTCAGGTCCAAAATTTGATATGGGGGGTGCAACTATTAAGGGAGGTAAAGGTGTAATAGAAATTTCAGGAAGAAAAGGTACTATAATAGCTAAACTCAAAAATGGAGTCCATGTAGTAAAACCTGATAAATCTAGTCAAAATTCAAGCATTAATTGTCAAAATATTAATCCTAAGTGTCAGAAAAATTCTAGTCATTTTGTAAAAATTGAAACTGCTAATACAGAAATTCCCAAAGTAGAAAAACTTGAGAATTGGCACAAGAAATTTGCTCACGTTAATACAGAAAGTATTTACAGAACATGTGATTTGCAAAGTGTTAGGGGAATGCCTAATCTTAAAAATGCCAAAATTCATTGTGAAAGTTGTAAACTAGGGAAGCTTAGAAGGGTTTCTTTTAAACCAATAAATAGAATTAGATCTAATTCTCCAGGAGAATTACTTCATTGTGACACATGGGGACCCTGTAACTATAAGGGAAGAAACGGGGAAAGGTATTTTTTGTCAATTATTGACGATTTTTCTTGGAAAACTTCACTTTACCCAATGAGGGATAAAACCCAAGTTGCTAAAATATTAATCCGGCATATTATAAGATCAGAGAGATTTCTTGATAGAAAAGTAAAATTTGTCCTTATCGATAATGGTAAAGAATTTGATAATCAAACTTTTAGGGATTTTTGTCAAAAATCAGGAATTCATCACAAATTTACTAATACTTTTAGCCCAGAAATGAATGGGGTTATTGAAGTGTACAACCGTACAGTGGCAGACGGTGCCAGGGTTCTATTGGAAGAAAGCGGGCTTGATAAAAGTTTTTGGCCAGATGCCATGCTTCATTTTACCTACACCTGGAACCGGGTATGTCATTCTGACCAAAATAAAACTCCATTTGAATTATATGAGGGCAAAGTTCCTTCTGTGAAACATCTAAAACCTTTTGGGGTGTTGGGGTATGTTTTTATACCCAAACAACATAGAAATAAATTAGATGCAAAATCAAAAAGGGGGATACTTATTGGTTACGTGTTCAAAACTAAGGGATATCGTATTTGGTTTCCTGATAATGACAAAATCACTGAAACTATTAATGTTTCGTTTAAAGAAAATTGTTTCTATAAAACTGAATTTCCTCATAAGAGCAGTGGAGCAGTGTTGGGCCACATCACTTGGTCTGAAACCCTCGATTCAGATAATGAATCTAGTGATAAAGTGATTCATTTCCAAATTCCGGAATTACCGGAAGTCCCAGTAGAAAGTGAGATTGAAAGTGAATCAGAGGGGGAAGATAAAACTTTATCAGACGCTTTGCCAGACGAAGAAAATGAGAAAATACTGCGGGAAGTAATTTGGGAAAGAAAAGTTGTACCGCGATAAGACGGGACTAGAAATGATATTTACTTTTACGAAAAACATAAAAATACTAGATTGAGGTCATTGAATGATGTCAAAAATTATTGTAACAAAAATGATATTGTATATAATGCTCAATTGTTCAGTTTTAAAGGTTCTGATCAGTATGAAGGTGATATTCCTAAGGGGGGACAAGTTTTAAATGCAGATTATACACAAGCATGACTAGACTCTGATATTGTAATTCCAAACACGTATAAACAAGCTATGAAATCTAAAGAAAGTGCTGAATGGCTTGCAGCGATGCAAAATGAAATTTCGACGATGGAAGATCGCCAGGTTTGTTATTTAGCAGTCCATGAAGGAAATATCGAACCAGTGAAACCCAGGTGGGTTTATACTGTGAAAAAGGATGAATTGGGTCAAATTGCTAAATATAAAGCTCGATTATGTTCAGTAGGAAGCTCTCAAGTAAAATAGCAATCCTATAATGACATATACAGCCCAGTCATTAATTTCAGTATAATTTGATTTTTCTTTACATTGCTAGTTGTTGTGCAAAAATGGAAGCATATTCAATGTGATGTTCGTAGTGCGTATCTGTATGCCCCTATTGATCAATCTATTTACATGTGTCAACCTCCCGGATTTATTATTAAAGGTAAAGAAAACCTGTATTGTAAATTAAAAAGAGCAATCTATGGTCTACACAAAGCGGAAGATTATGGTATCTTGAAATTGATAATGTTTTAATTAAATTAGGGTTTAACAAATTGTCAGGTTGTAATTGTATATGTTTTTAACTCTAAAGTGATTTTATTATTGTACGTTGATGACATTGTTCTATTTGGTAAATGTGATAATGATTTAGAGAAAACTTTAAGTATTCTGAAAAAACGTTTTGACTTAAAAGTGTTGGGAAAAACCAGAAAGTTACTTGGTGTCGAATTTGAAGAAACGGGGGAATTTTTGAAAATTCACCAAACTAGCTATATTCTAGAAATCTGTGAAAGATTCAAGAATTTTAAATTCCGTTTTCGTCACTTCCAATTAGTAAAGGTACGGTTTATTCCACCTTGAATTGTCCACGAACCGAATGTGAAATTAAAGAAATGTCGAAAATACCTTACAGAAAACTTTTAGGCTGTCTTTCATTTTTAGCAAACCGTACAAGACCTGATATAAGTTACGTCGTTAATATATTCAGTCAATTTCAAAATAATCCCGGATTAGATCATTGGAATGGATTATTAAAACTCTTAGGATATGTAGCAAACACTAGTCATTTAAAACTGAATTTAAGGTGTAACAAAATACAATTGGTAGTTTACTTTGACGCTGATTTTGCTTCAAACCGAGACGACAGAACTTCTTTGGGAGGCCAATTAGTGTTGTTAGATAACGCTCCTATCGCTTGGCGTACTTTTAAAGAAAAGAGTGTTAGCCTCTCAACTATGGAGTCGGAATTTGTGGCTATGACTGAAGCGTAAAAGAAATCTCATGGTTTGATTGTATTTTATCAGAATGTGTTAAAATGAGTATTATTACTGGAAATGTTGTAAAATCTTTATTACTAGTGAATAATCAGGCTACTATCGATTTTGTTAAGTCGCCAATAGAAAATTATAGAACTAAACATATAGATGTTAAGTTATTTTTTGTTCGTGACTTAATAAATAAAGATTTTTTTGATATAAAGCATGTTAGAAGTAAAAATAATAAATTTGATATTTTTACTAAACCTCTAACTCGTATCAAACTTAATAGATTTTGTGAGGATATTTCAAAATTAACTTGAAAGTTTACCGGTGATATTTTCCCGGATGTTAATATAATTAAATGTTTTTCTAATCAAATTGATTGTTGGTCATCGCTTCAAAACTTTGCTGATGTTTATGGGAAAAATAAAGATAAGTTTTGTCTTAAACGAACTTAGTCATCTTTTCGTATCATTAACTTTGCTGTTAATTATCAGAAATGGGTTTATCCCATTATCAGGGGGACAAGAAAAAAGCTCGATATATTCGAAAGCGCGATATAACCGAGGTCATTAAAAATAGTTTTCTATCCAGCATACAAGTAAATTATACGTGCACATACATAAAAATTCATTTATTCGAACATTAGATTTTAGGGTGTGTGTTTTCTTGACACTTACCAGATGCGTTTCACTCATTGTATCGATACAAAATAAAGTGTCCAGTAGTTTCCACACTGTCTCTGCAGTATGCAAGTTTGGGTGACAGGAATTTGCTGCTTCTTTTCAGCGAATTCAGAAGAATAGAAGAACCTTCGTTTTGTTCATTGATGACAAAATAAATGAGAAAGAGACTTTTTCTGAGCACCTTACATATTTTCTCAAAAATAGTTTCGAACTAAAAGTTTTTTTTTGGGGGGAGGGGGGAGACAAAAGAAAAGAGCGATATATCCGAATGAGCGATATAACGAGGCGCGATATAACGAGGGGCTACTGTATTTTATGTTTCTGCAGAAGCTATTCACATTTTTTTTCTTCATCAACTCATTGATGGAGCATCTTAACTTCCAAATTAGAAATGTGCAAAGAACAACACTCAGTTTCTGTAAAAAGAGTCTGTGACACAAGGTGGTCAGCAGGAGCAGTTGCTGCATTGGCTATCAAACTTGGGTTCCCATACATAAAGGAGGCTTTACAAGAAATTTGTTATGATAAAGAAGAAAAAAAAGTGACAATACTTGAAGCGACAGCACTTTTGAAGACGATGGAAAAGTATGGAACCGCCCTATTGATTGATTTGGAACACCATTCTGCAAAAAATAAATGCTGTAACAAATCATTGCAGTCAATAGAGTGCAAACTCTTGAAAGGGGCCAATTTACTAAAATCCCTTGAAAATTTTATTGCAAATTATCGAAACGAATTCAAAAAAATTGAAAAAGAAGCAATTGAGATCTCAGGGTTAACGTTTGACGAGGAAGAAGATGTACCAACTTGCAGACGTCGAAAAAGAAAATTTTTTTCCGATGAAAACAAAATGGAAGGTCACAAGTTTTCTAAAAGAAACCATTTCAAAGTGAATTCTTTTCTTGTCATATGTGACAGTACAAAAGCTATCACTAAGAGCTAAAGAATATGATGTTGTGCTTGAACCATTTCAAATCTGCTTTGAGCGAAACACATCACTAGAAAAAAGAAAAGAATCACTTAAATGTTTAAAGAACATGTATAGCAGTGACATTGATGCTTGCACTTTAGAAGATGAATTTGATCATTTTGTTATGTTTCTGAAAGAAAATGAGGTCTCATTCAAAAGAACATCTGAAAATTCAGACAATTTAAGTCTCTCGTGTCATAATATTTATCAAGCTAATCTTACACATTTCCGAACATGGAGATACTTTTGAAAATAAATTATTTATGTAATACCTTTAAACGAGCAATTCTTGTATATATATTTATTTATATATTTATTTATTTTTCGGATCTCGAAAACGGCTCTAACGATTTTGATAAAACTTGGTATTTAGATGGAGTTTTGGTTTCTGAGTTTATCTACGTCGGCGTTTTTTCTGTAAAAACGCCAGTTTTCACAAAAAACCCCGTTTTTTGTGCCTTCATTAAGTAAGTTTGAGACGCTTTCTTCATCGCCATTTTCTTTATGATTTCTCTCATTGTTACTGTTTCTTAGCAACCACGTTTAATTATAACAATGGATTTCATATTTAATCACATCAGCGCGAGTTTAAATTTTATGGTATTTGGCAATGTTAAATTGTTATTGTTGTTGAAACGTTAAAGCAAGGCTTCACTAGATAAGTGTCTTATACAGGCTGTTTCATTTATTCAAAAGCCATGGAATAAAAGCAGTGATGATTGTCCACCGACATCTGTTAAATTTTATGGTAACTTACATTATATAAAAATCAGGTTAATTTTTACTTTTCAAGTACGATTTCAAAATTGAGTATAAAAGTGTGATAGTTCGTTTTAAAATACTTTTTTTCCTCCGCAAGAGTGTTTAGTAAGATATTTCAGGTAAAAAATCAATAAATATGAAATTCAATTTTCTTAAAATATTAAGTTTCGAAACAAAATTACATCTATCTAATATATTTAGACGAGCAATTCTGGTATATATATATTTCGGATCTCGAAAACGGCTGTAAAGATTTTGATAAAATTTTGTATTTAGATAAAGTTTTGTTTTTTGAGTTCATCTACATCTGCGTTTTTTCTGTAAAAACGCGGTTTTTTGTGCCTTCATTAAAAGTTTGACGAGCTTTCTTTCGCTATTTTCTTTATGCTTACCCTTATTGTTACTGTTCACAGCAACCACGTTTTATTATAACGATGGATTTCATATTTAATCTTATAACCTAAATTTAAATTTTTATGGTATTTTTCAAATGAGTTTTGGCAACACGTTAGAATTATTATTGTTTGTGAAATTTAAAGAAGATCAATCAAAATAAAGTTAGAATTGGGTGTGGGCCGCGGTAGTCCGATCGGTTAGTCGTCGGACTCGTAACCGGAGGGTCCCGGGCCGATCATATAGAGGAAGCCCAGCCGATAAAAGATCCACCGTCTTCATTAATGATGGCTGAGGGACGTTAAAAATGTTCGTGGTCATAAAATCCTCCAAGTGAAACGATACCTCTGGGGGATGCTGGGCCGAGGGTTTGCTCGACCCTAGGGCCTGGTTCAAAAATGAACAAAGCGCTCTTCAGGGCCCCATCCCGGTTAAACCACGAGTTGTGGTATGTACGGGGGGGGGAACCTTGAAGTGTGAAGTAAAATGAAAGTCAAAACCAACTGGAACCAAATGCGTACTGGAGAACAGGGACTATGCATCCACTCATCAACACCTTCCGCGTCTTCGGCGCCAAATGAAATGAAATTGTGTGTGATTTTATGGTGAGCATGGATTAAATAAGGTTGTGTTTTTTAAAACAAATTACGGCTGTTTTAAATGCGTAATTGCAACCAAAGGCTTAAAAATGCTTTTCAAGTTTATCTAAACAAGTACTTCGCATTTAGCAAAAAACATAAGTTTACGAACCTCTTTTTTTTTTACTGAGCGTGCTCGGTCCCCTGGTACTGTAGTAAAATGGGAGAAGAGAGGCTTAACAACTTAGCCATACTGTATATTGAACAGGAATTGTTGAACCGCATCGACACGGAAAACATAATGATTTTGCTGTAATTAAATCTAGACGAAAATTTATATGAGGTATGTAAATAAAAAATATTGGTAAGCTGTATTGGTTTTTTACTCGGGGGGGGGGGATTTTTTCTCCCCCCTTTTTTAGAGTGGGGTGGACGGGGGCCCCCCAAAACTTTTACCGTTTGGGTACCACTTCACTTGAGATCCGCCTCTTATCTGAAGCTTATGTTTGGCTTATTGTATTAAAACCTTGTATAATTAATAGAATTTTTTTTCTCTTTATTACATGGTATTTCAGTAGCATTCTTAAATCAAAAAAGCAACAATTTACAGCATCATTTTTTTTCTCAGGCTTAAATAATTTTGAAACTTTATTTGAGAGCTCAAATAGATGAATTTTTTATGGATTCAAATTTAAATGGACCTCTCTAGAAAAGGTTGGTTTTCTTTTCTACCACAGTGCATGTATTTTGCTCTTTCTTTAAACATTATTTCCCATAAATTAAAAGTATTTGGGTTTTATTCACCACAAACACTAATAATGATACATAAAGGCTCTCATAAAATCTCCTAAAGATTTCTCACAAAATCTCTTAAAGATTTCTCATAAAATCTCTTAAGGATTTCTCATAAAATCTCTTAAAAATTTCTCATAAAATCTCTTAAAAATTTCGCATAAAATAGCTTAGAGGAAAAAAAGGATGATTTTTGCCAACTACAATTTCATCTGTGATGGAAGAGGTAGGCAATTGCTGCAATTCATATTCATTTATATACTACTGTTAAGCTGTTTCGGTGCTTGTTATTAGTTATTTTCAAACTGGAGAATACTTAAGAGAACACCCCCACCCCCCTGAACTTGGGCATAAAAATTTTATTCTTGAAAGTGATAGACAGGGTATTCAATTAAATACAATAAATTGGATGAAATATAATATTTTATAGGTATGTATCCAGTGTGAAAAATTATCTACATGATGCAGCTTTGAAAAATATGCCTGTCAACATGCAGACATTGAAGTTGGAAGAAGTTTGTATGTCTTTGTTTTGATCATGTAACTCTTCTTGCTGTACTGTTCCTTTTGAAACAACTGAATCTAACATTTGTGCCTAGATATTTTTTTTTTGTCTTAAATGGGAGAAGTAACATATACATGTTTTATAAATGGAAAAAAAAAATATATGAATTGAATGTATAACATTATTAAATGCAAATTTAAAAGATATTGACTGCTTTTATTGCAGTTGTTATTTCAGTAAAGGAGCCATAAGAACATTTGCAAATTTTATTTTTAGTCTCTACATTCAACTGTGTTTGATAGTTGTTGCAATTAGGGGATAGAGGTAAAATTGTACTTAACACAACATGTCTTCTATCTTACTGAAAATAGTGCTGGTACAGGCTAACATTTTAGGGTTGAGTGGTCATGCTAAAAAATATAGCAGTCTATCTAAGTACAAAATTTTTTTGGGACTGGTTGCGTATCAATAAAAAGTACCAAATTGGGCACCTAGTTGGGTGCAACTTTTATTAATTTCATAGGAAATAAATGGAAGCTAAATATTGAAATTTAGTGTAAAATATATCTTTTATTCATGTAGATTACAACTGTAAAAACCTTGTCCGTTATACAAATCTTCAATTTTATTTATCGAACGTTTGCGCTCGCTCCATGAGCTCGCGCTACCGTCATCAGATCATCTTTATCAAAATATCTTCACTTCAAATCTTTTGGCCGCCACAATACTCCCCTGGATAGTATATGGTTCCAACATACGGTATTTTGAACTGGACGTGGCGACCTGAACGTGTAGTGTAGCCCGGAGTTTTGAGGATGCCAGGCAGCTTATTATTTTGTTTTGGTGAGGTAGACCCTGAGTCAGCTGAAGAGTTCAGGTTTGGGAGATCCTGGGAGTGGTTTGTCGCTGCCTGATCCTGCTCATCGTTGAGTGTGTAACCGGGTTTCACTCTATCGATGGATACCCTAACGTCTTTGACACCAATTTTGAGGACCACCGTTTTGTCGTTGCGCTCGACCACTCGGTAGGGACCTAAGTAGGGAGGAACTAACGAGTTTCGTACTGTATCATCTCTTAAAAACATATGCGTGCATGTAGCTAAGTCCTTGTGTACAAAAGTTCGATGTATGCCGTGCCGAGACCCCGGTACAGGCCGCAGTCGGGCCATGTAACAACGGAGCCGATCGACCATGGACCTAACATCCATGGATTGATCATCATTTCTTGTTAGCATTTCACCTGGGAGGCGCAATGGTTCTCCATAAACTAGCTCAGCTGCTGATGCATTAAGGTCCTCTTTAATGGCACTGCGGATACCAAGAAAAACCATCGGAAGCGCTTCCAGCCATGAAGAGTCGTTATGGCACATCAAGGAGGCTTTCAGTTGGCGGTGAAAACGTTCCACCATGCCATTGGAACACGGATGATAGCTTGTGGTACGAGAGCGCCAGAAACCGGAGTATTTTCCTAGCTGCGAGAACAATTGCGCCTCAAATTGTCGCCCCTGATCCGTTGTGATGGTTTCGGGACAACCAAATCGAGAGATCCATCCAGTGACAAAGGCGTGGGCGACTTCTTCGGCTGTGATCCCTTCCAGTGGCCAAGCCTCTGGCCATCGAGAAAAGCGGTCAACGGCAGTCATCAAGTATTTGTAGTTCTTCACCAAAGGAAGAGGTCCAACCAGGTCAATGTGCACGTGTCGGAATCTAGATTGCAGTAAGGTGAATTCCTTCAGCGGTGAAAGGACGTGTCGCCCTGCCTTTGCCTGATGACATTGCTGACAAGCTCGGACCCAAACTCGGCAGTCACCCTGAATGCGTGGCCACACGAACCGGGAAGATACTAGTCGTGCTGATGCCCGGGTTCCTGGATGACTGAGGCCATGTAGGGAGTTGAATACCTGTTTTCGAAGTGGTGTCGGAACGAAGGGCCTTGGCTTTGGCAGCGACGTGTCGCAAATCAGCCTCGTGTTGCTATTATGAAATTGTACAGATTCCAGGTGTAAGGAGGAGCTCTTTGATGGCAGTAGTTCCTGTAGTTCAGGGTCGTTCGCTTGAGCGTTGGCCAAAACGTCGATGTTGACCGGCGAAATGTTAACAGCTGCGATCCGAGAGAAGGTGTCCGCAACCACATTATCAGCTCCGCTGATCATGGATGCAAGACCTTCCGTCTCAAGACGGATTTCCGTCTTGACGAAATTGGCAAGACGGAGCTCGGGACGGAAAGGAAATTTAATGACTTCTTCAGTTTTTAATTTATAAGAAAATTGTTTTCTCAATGTTTAAAAAAAATCTAATTCATATGTAGCAATCACTATCCCAATCCACACACGCATTTTAACATCAATGCTGATTTTTATGATTGACTATTTGATTTATATCTTCCCTTGCCGAATCTCGCGAACTCTGAACTTACCACAGTTTTCGTTTTGTTATGCAACATGCTGCCGTGAACCAGTTTTGGAGGCGTGGCTTTCAGCATCAACCAGGGCAGTGAAACTTCTTTTAAGTAGTTAGCTGTTACTGCCGTACTATAACTGAACCTGATTGATGTAGACCTGGAGTTGCTCACTATTTTGTTTTTAACTGAGCTTCTTCTGTCTCTATTTGAAAATTTATTATCTTTTATCTCAATATTCAATCATCTTTTCTCGTAGCGTTATTCATTTGTGATTCCCCCCCCCCCTCAACTTAACATACATATAAATGATGTGTTTACTGAAATGTCTGAAGTTAAATGCGCGGTGACTAAGTGACATCATCTGCAGGAGCCCGTGTGTTAGCTGACGGGAAGATGAAATGTCTACTTAACAGAAGCAGAGCACATGACTTTGAAGAAGCAACAAAAATCGTATTTTGGGTTAAATCTACAGCCGATTTGAAATTACGATGGGCAACTGCTCCTGCATTTTTAACATGTTACTGTTAAAAAATGACCAAAACAAAGGACTGGGAAGGAAAGAAACGAAAAAATAGTATGTTTGAAAAAACGCTGCTCTTTCCATAATAAACCCGTTAATTTTCACTTCGGAAGTTTTAAAGAGTTTTGAAAAATGGGTGCTGGGGGGGGGGGTGGGGGGCAAAGCTCTAAAAAAATTCTAAAACAGATTCGTAAAAATGCTAATTTTTTTTTAAGTCGTCGCACTGATGATTCGGGATTTCTCCTCTGCAAATTTAAAAATATTTATGTCATCGTTAGTAATATGGGGGGAGGGGGGGGGCTCTTACAAAATAATTTTAAAAGAGAAGTTTTGGAAACAAATTAGGCAGTCGGTGTGGAAAAGAGTTTCGGAAATATCTTCAAAATGGAAGCGGGCGTGACATTTCGAATTCGGCCCCCTGGGCGGGAGGGGGTTAAAAAATCACTCAATGTGAATTTTTCCCAAAAATCATCACCTGAATGTGAAAATCTTCAGTTCCTCTTGTGTTTCTTTTAAAAATTAATAAATATTCGAAAGAGTACCAAGTTAAAAATATTTCTTCATGAATGCGGTTTTCGGAGAGCACAACCGATCCTGACATCATTAAAAAATGTCTAAATTTGCAGAAGATGCACACAAACTCCTGGGAAAACTACCTGGAAATACCGTATTTTTAGTCGTATAAGACGCACTTTTTCTCCCCAAAATGGGGGACGGGGAATGCCTGCGTCTTAGATGCAGGCACTTTTTATTCTTTTTTTCTAGATTTGCCTCCTTTAAAATTGGGTGCGTCTTATATGCCGGTGCATCTTATACGGCGAAAAATACGGTAACACTTTTCTAGCTTCTTGGAACCCCTTGAATTTTTCAAGTTTTCCTTGGAATTATGGCGAATTGAAACTAACGCATCTTCAATCAAGTTTGCAATTGGCTAGAAAAAGAAATCATTACGTTTTGACTACTGAACATAAAGAATGACGTGCGATCTCGTTCAAAGGATTAATTCCTTTTGCGATTACGGTTTTTGCTGATTGTTGCTTTTATTCTGAATCAATATGAGTGCAAATTCAGCTATTGAATTACGTGTTGTCTTGTTACTTTCGTTTTTTTTTAACGCACCCGTGTTTAGGTTTGCGGTAATTTCTTACATTTTTTATGCTACTTGGATTTTCTTCTGGACCCTTCAGATTTTTTTTTTTTTTTTTTTGATGAAATATGTACGAACTCAGATTTCAACTCATGCAGCTTCAATTCCAAAATAATTCCAAGAATCCTCAACCCTCCTCTTTCTAATATTTTTTTGCGATAGTCTGAATTGCGCTTTTGGAATCGACAGTCTCAAAAGAAGCCTCTGAACCCAATTTCTTCCCTTTACATTACCAAAATGGCCGACAATCGCGTACCGACACTCGCGTATAATGTAAGTCTACTTTTTGAAGGAAAATCGGGAAAAATCGAAAACCCGCGTATAAGTCGAGACCGCACTTTTAAAACGATCGGGAACGTTTTGTCGCGATTTCTGAATATAAACATTTTGAAAAGAAGGAAAATGAAATGCACTGAAAATTCTTGCGTTAAAAACAGCACGATTGTTCTTATTTTTCACAAAAGAGTTCATTTTTGCGATCGCGATTTTTGTAAATCAGGACCGATCCGGGAACGTTTCACCGCGATTTAAAAAAAAAAAAAAGTTTTAACCCTTTATGTACTGAATTAAGTTATTAATGATTTTATATATATTTTTTTGTTTTTTTTTTTTTAGTTGAAAATACATCAACAAACATATTTATCAAGTAAAAAATTTTTGAAAATTTTGGGGGTCTACGGACCCCTATGCCTTAGGGCCCCCAAGAAAACTGTTTCCGATCGTAGGTACAATCTGTTGGCCTTTCAGCAAAGTACAAGGAGTGGTACTTAAAAGTTTAAGCATGATTACAGCCATTTTGGATTCATAATACTAATCTAATAAAAGCGGGACTTCTGAGTACCGTCAGTGCATAAAGGGTTAAAAAGAAGCAAAATGAAATGCAGTGAGCATTCTTGTGTTGAAAATAGCACCATTTTTTTTTTTTTTTTCACAAAAAGGGCTCATTTTTGAGATTGCGATTTTTGTAAAGGATTCGATTTTACGATCGCGGTTTTTGTAAGGGTTCGATTTTGCGGTTACAATTTTTACTATCTGTTGTTTTTAGTTTGCATTATTACCAATAAAATTTTGCGATTTAGCCGTATCATATTCTGTTTTAAAAATATAAACACCATCAATCGGAAAATTCGCGAATACGACAATTCCCGAAATTTTCGCGCCGTCAGTCCGTTTATTGTAAATATTTATTCCAGACATGTGATTTTTCAGTATTTTTACTGAATTCAGTGTTTTTTGAAATAGCAAAATACTGAGTGCAGAATAAAAAGAATGGGCATCACAAGTTAAATTTAACATCTACCATTTAATTTCATGCATCCAATTAAAATAGTAGACTATATAGAACCAAAAGCCCATGTTAGAACTTGCAGGTGTAGTATGATATATCAACAATTTTGTATTTGCTCACACAGCGACGAAATTTCAGTATTTTTCATTCTATTTGGATCACATGTCTGTTATTCTTTATCTCACGATCAAACCATGCAAAAATTCAGTAGAATGTATGAGTATTTACACTTCTTTAGCGTCTGTTTAAAACAGTAAGACTGAATCGGAAAAATCTTATCGTTTTTGAGTGTTATTCGGGAAAAAATTTCTGAAATTCTGCCACGCGTATAAGTCGACCCTAACTTTATGCTTCATTTTTTGGATTGAATTACTCAACTTATACGCGAGTACCGAGTACATACGGTATTTAGGATTTTGTTTTTCAAAAACGCCGGGGGAGCCCCGGACGTATTATTGACATTCATTCAATTTTATGTTTTCGGAGCCACGATGTGATGTAGAAAAACCGCAAAAGTCACCCCCCTTTTCTGCACATATAACAAAATGCTTGAAATGCTTCGCCTAAAAGAAGGCTCACATTGTTACAAAAAAATTAAAAAAAAAAATCACATTAAGCACAAATATTCAAAAATTGCAAAAAAAAAAAAAATATATATATATATATATATATATATATATATATATATATCCAAGTAGCATGGGGGGGGGGGGATGGGCTCAAAATATTTTCCGTCTTGAACACATCACTAAACTTGCACCCATGCCGCTGATATGCTGTATGTCGGTAGTGAATTGCCCGATGAAAGACAACTGGTTTAACTGAACCGGTGGAAGTTTATCTCGTCGCTGCTGAAAGGCGAAGGTGATGGGTTTGTGGTCAGTATATATCGTGCAATGATGAGCTTCCAAAAGATGACGAAAATGCTGCACGGCCTTAAAGATAGCCAGCAGCTCGCGGTAGTATGCTGGCCATTCGCCTTGCATGGGGGTAAGTTTTTTGGAGAAAAATCCAATGGGTTGCCATCCTCCGTCCACGAATTGCATCATTGCTGCTCCGACACAATGGTTAGATGCATCGGTGAATAGTTCCAGAGGTGCTTCCTGTGCGGGATGGTACAGAAGTGTCGCATCCGACAGCATCTTTTTCGTGTCCTCGAATGCCCTTTCCAGATCAGGGTTCCATGCAATTGGTTGAGATCCGCGTAGAGAGGCGACTGCTTCATGAAGTGGCGCCTGAAATCGGGCAGCGTTTGGCAGAAAACGCCTTAGTCCAGGCTAGAAGGCCATATACCTAAAATTTTTACATATATGACATTTTTTGGCGGTTTCTATATGAATTTGACCTGCTGATTCCGAATCCGTTGAGTGCCAGACGCTAAACCTTGAGCATTTTTGTCAAAATGGCGAAATCCAATATGGTTGCTGTAAAAGGTACGAAGCAAATTAATGCAATCGTGCGTGCACTGAAACATTTTATACACTTAAAAATGATTGTACTCTTTAGTCAAAATATAATTCTATTGAAAATTTATATTTATGAAAAGTATACGAATAAAAAAATTATCAAAATGGTAAAATTCAAGATATCAGCCTAAAAAGTTGTAAGGTTTGTTTTCAGGTATTAATCATTTTTTAAACCGTAATTTACATGAAAATAGAATGTTTTAACAAAGATAAATGTTTAAAATGATATGCAGGGAGCATAAAAAATGTGATTTAGCCAAAAGATAACACTGTAAAAATATTTAGAAACATTCCAAACTTAAGTTTCGGGATTTTGCCGGTTTAAACCAATTTCCTGCAAGAAACAAGTTTCTTTTGCGAAAAAGTTTCCCATATTGATACAAGTTGCATGAATGCGAACTTCTCACTGGTGTGAAAGATATTTTTAGCTACCAGTTGGAAGGTATATCCAATCTGTTTGTTTAGTGTTTTGCCTTCAGCTCGATAATGGATTGTCCAGATTGACTTCACCCAAGTAAGGGTATGTGCAATCTCTCGATATTGTAGTTTTGGATGAATTGCAAAACAAATAAGCTGCTTAGCTATTTGCTTGCAATTTTTGCCTTAGCACTGGCCATATTTGTTAAACTGCTCCAGGAGCTTTCCTTGTAAGCCAGAAAAGTGCTGAACTGTTACCATCAACCTATCTAAGAGTTTTTGGGAAGTTTACAATTTCTTGCCGTAAAGTGACTTACTTTAATTTGGAAGGTTTCTAAATTCTTTTGGAATACTACTGACTTTAGCTAAATAGTGAGTCATAATCACATCAGCTTCTTAATGAGAAACAAAAGCTTGTTGAATTCCAACACCAATCTAATCGGAAAATAATCGGTACCAGTAACAATTACACATTGACCTGGGGATCGAACACAGTCGGCTCACAACAAACTTAATTACTTGCGTCATATTTGGTACTATTTTCAGTAAGATATCTCTTTTAGAAAGTGGTGATTTTTCATTAAGTTGAAAAACACAATAGACATTTTTCTCTTGTGTGGCTCGACGTTGTGACGTAGTACTAAATTTATCGTATCTCTTAAACAGATTGTGCACCGCAAGAATGGTTTGTATTTCGTGCTTAATAAGGTTTTCTGCACCATCAATACAATTACTCAAGCAGGTAGCTTTGCGAGTATAGGTACTACCCACAATGTTGCACATTCACCAAGAATGATAATTTCTGGACTACTCTTACCGCCTACCCTGAAAACTGCCTTTAGTTTTGACTCTTGTGCAGATTTATTTGGACCTCTCATATTTCACTCATCATCAAATAAAGCAGTAGGAAGAGGAGCCAGTTCATGACTAAATAATTTCTGCAAGGAAGCTTTCCTTGATGACTCCATTAAACCATATACCATTCTTGTGTCTGGCGTATGATTTGAATCACAGATTTTAGTCTTTGCGGTGAACGTAAGCATTGTTTTAACCTTCTTAATGCTTAGTGGCATCCTTGAGGACACGTTTTGTCACATGCATGCATCTGTGTCTTGCCAATTTTACCCGAGTCCTCTGCATTTTAAGCCCTATCAATACTATACGTTTAAGTCTATATCATATCAAGAAAGGAAAAAAAAAAACTAAACACATTTTTGTAGAGATGGTAGGTATAGTGATTTGTACTGTCATTTGAAGTAGTAAAATGAAGAAAGGCTTTCTATTAAAATAAAGCATCAAAATAGAAAACTTTGCAAATTTTTTTAGTTAAGTAGCAACAATATTTTATTCTGCTGTCTCACGGGTATTTTTAAAATTACTGCAAAAATATTTAATGAATGTTCCAGATAAGTCTCAAGACTTTTTTCCCTTTTAGTTTAGTAACAATGTTTTGTTCGGTTGATTCACAGATGCTTCTAAAGTTATCCTAAAACATCAATCGAATATATCTCATTAGCCCTAAGAATGTTCTCACTTTTTATTAGGAAAAAATAATTTTTTGTAGTGGTGTTTCTCATACGATTCTCTTCTTACCGGTAAATATTTTTTTTATTTGTCTGATATGTTTTAAGCCAATTTCTCTCTTCACAGTTTCACTAAAAACAAAGCGAAACACTCCTGGAAAATAATGGCAGTTATAGGCTTGACTTCTGCCAGTAACATACCTGGAAGAAATCAGAAAAAATATCCTGCTAAAGTCAAAAACCTAGCTAAAGAATTTATAACGCTTCCAAACAAAAGTCAGTCACTTTACGGCAATAAATCGGAAACTTGCAAAAAACTTTGAGATAGGTTGATGGTAGCAGTTTGGCACCTTTCTGGCTTACCAGGAAAGCTCCTGGAGCAGTTTAACAAATATGGCTACAGCTAAGGCAGAAATTTCAAGCAGATAGCTGAGCCGCTAATTTGTTTGAAATTCATCCAAAACTACAATATCGAGAGATTGCACATACCCTTACTTGGGTGATGTCAATCTGAACAATCTATAATCCAGCTGAAGACGAAACACTAAACAAACACGTTGGATATACCTTCCAACTGGTAGTTAAAAATACGTTTCACACCGGTGAGAAGTTCGCATTCATGCAACTTGTATCAATATGGGAAACTTTTTCGCAAGAGAAACTTGTTTCTTGCAGGAAATTGGTTTAAACCGGCAAAATCCCGAAACTTAGGTTTGGAATGTTTCTAAATATTTTTAAAGTGTTATTTTTAGGCTAAATCACATTTTTATGCTCCCTGCATATCATTTTAAACATTTATCTTTGTTAAAACATTCTACTTTCATGTAAATTACGGTTTAAAAAATGATTAATACCTGAAAACAAACCTTACAACTTTTCATGCTGATATCTTGAATTTTACCATTTTGATAATTTTTTTATTTGTATAATTTTCATAAATATAAATTTTCAATAGAATTATATTTGACTAAAGAGTACAATCATTTTTAAGTGTATAAAATGTTTCAGTGCACGCACGATTGCATTAATTTGCTTCGTACCTTTTACAGCAGCCATATTGGATTTTGCCATTTTGACAAAAATGCTCAAGGTTTAACGTCTGGCACTCAACGGATTCAGAATCAGCAGGTCAAATTCATATAGAAACCGCCAAAAAATGTCATATATGTAAAAATTTTAGGTTCGATGACATTTCAATGGACACTAGCCTGGACTACCTGTAGAAATTTATCATTCCCAGAAAACGGCGAAGATCTCGGGCTGACTTGGGGAGTGGATACTTTTGCAAGTCCGCGATGCGCTCAGGCAGTGGCCGAGTGCCGTTGATGGAAACCTCATATCCCAGAAAAGTGACAGTATGTTGCCCCAAGACGGTTTTTGCAGAGTTAATCAATAAGCCATGTGCGACCAGCCGTTGAAATATCAGACGCAGATGCGTTTTGTGTTCTTCCACATTCTTAGAATAGACGAGAATGTCGTCGATATAGGGATAGCAGAAATCTAGACCTTTGAGAACTTCGTCCATGAATCGTTGAAATGTCTGCCCTGCATTTTTTAATCCAAAACCCATGAACGAGAACTCGAAGAGGCCAAATGGTGTTGTGATGGCAGTTTTAGGAATATCCTCTGGGTTGATTCGAATCTGCGTAAATACTTTAACTAGGTCTATAACAGAGAAAACTTTGCACCCTTTAATTCCATTCGAAAAATCATGAATATGCCTGACAGGATAGCGGTCAGGTATTGTACGTGATGGATGGGATTTCCGATTAAAGTTGTACCCATCTATCTGTCTGATATGTAGCAGAGTAAGCGTCCATGTTAAGAGCTCGAGTGAATAAAGAGGATGACCAAATAACAATAAACTTATTTATTTAACTAAAGTAAATGGCTAAAAGAATAAACAACGGTAGTAAAAAGTAGAAACAGCAAAAACAGTCCGTAAACAATAATAAAACATTATTCAAAACTTAATACAGATAATGCCCTGCCATTATATAAAACGAACAGTTTGCTAATCCTCAAAAAGGCTAAGGCATTGATAAGCCAAGACAAGCTCAAGGTTGGAGCGAGTCGGCTTGCCTTCCTAGAGTCAATGGCTAAAGGGCTGATCGGACTGAGCACCGATAAAGATCGTCAAGTTCTTTTATAACAGTCTCATTTGCATGTTAGACCGCCCATCAGGCAAAGCTATTGGCTAACAGCACTAGGCATGCGTGAATGACGTACGCCAAATTGTTGATCACGGCACGTGTTCAAGGCGTGACGTCATGAGCCCGATTAGCATATGAGAAAAACAGTTAAGTTCTTTAAGGAACGAAACACAAATAATAATGGTAATCTAATCATTTCTAAATACTAGACTGCCTAGTCTATCAGTACGGTAGTTCAAGGCGCGGTAATCCCCGCAAGGGCGCCACCCATTAGATTTTTTAGGAGCTAGGTGCAATGGCGAAGCCCATGGGGATTCGGAACGCCGGGCAGTTCCTTCTTTGATCATGGTTTCGAACTCGTCTTTTGCAATTTTTAGTCTATCAGGAGCCAACCGCCGTGGACGACAAGAGACGGGTGGACCAGGTGTGGTGCGTATAAAATGCTTTGTCGAGTGACGGACTTCTCGAGGTGTTCCAGACGGGCGTTTGAGGTTCGGGAATTCATCCAATATTTCTGTAAATGGCGAGGGGCGGTGCTTCAAAAGTTTGATACTAAGTTGCTTTGTCAGTTCAGTGTGCGCTGGAACATGTAACCCCGTGGCTCCATCCACTAATCTCTTATTGCGGCAGTCAGGTAACAGGTTGAAATGGGATAAAAAGTCAGACCCAATAATTGGAACAGAAACGTCTGCCACAATGAAGCGCCATGAGAACATTTTCCGAAGACCAATGTCCAGCGACAAATTGATTGATCCGTAAGTTCTTATTGTTGAATTGTTGGCCGCGTTGAGTTCAAAATTAGATATAGGTAGCCGTTTCATAACTTTTGATCGTGGGTACACGCATAGATCGGATCCGGTGTCAATAAGGAATCTTATCTTTGATGAACGGTCCGTCACAAGTAAGCGACTTCCCTCAGGTAGGCAGCTATCCGTCGCCGCTAATAGCCGCCGTTCTCGTTTTCCGACCATGTGCATGGGGACTTGCATCGATGTGCTCTTGAACCAAATTTTAGATGATAGAAGCAAAAAGGAGAAGTTTCGGTATTAAAATGAGGGCTGGATTTTCGAGGGCTGAATCGGCGTGGGCTCACATTATTACGTTCTCGTGCTTGGCGGTGGCGAGATTTACTACGGGAGTATCGACCTTCAGATGTAGATCGGAACCCCATCTTTATTGCTGGAATTTGCCTAGAAAGTTCACGCATCTCCTCCTCTAAGCGGCTTGTTATATTTGAGTCGGTTGCCTGGGCAATGGCGTTGACAACTCCTCCGTGAGGTGCAACGTGGACTTCCAGAATGCGATCTGCCACTTTGGCCATTTCTTCAGCCGAAAGTGACGCCTGCGCCTGCAGAATAGCCTGTACGTGTCCGGGCAAACGCTGTAGCCATAGCGTGCGAAGCAAGGGTTCCGTCAACTCCACCGAACCGGCGGCAAGAGATTTTAAATGTGGGAGAAACTTCGACGGTTTTCGGTCGCCAAGCTCTTCTTGATCGAGAATTTGCCGAATGCGTTGCTCAGCGGACGCCGAGAGCCTTAGGACTAACTCCTTCTTTAAATGTTCATGCATGGCGCTTGTTGGCGGTGACTTAATAATGTCCTCAACTTCAGCCGCATATCTTGCGTCCAAGTTGGCCACAATATGGTGAAATTTCGTAATATCCTGAGTGATGCCGGATAGTGCAAACTGCGATTCCGCCTGTGAGAACCGTAACTCTGGTTTTTCCGGCCAGATGGGCGGAAGCTTGGCGGTCACTCTCAAAACAGACTGCTGTACAATACTTGGCGAAATTTGAGAGTCCATCGTCACAGTGGCAGTCGTATTTTTCTGCTCCTGCATTGTCTGCTGTGCTTCATTTAAAAGCAATTCCTGCTTCGCTACTGTAAACTCTAAATCAGCTATTTTTTTTAATAACTCTTGCTCAGACATTGTATAGATCACGTCCGGGTTCACCAATTTAGTGTAAAATATATCTTTTATTCATGTAGATTACAACTGTAAAAACCTTGTCCGTTATACAAATCTTCAATTTTATTTATCGAACGTTTGCGCTCGCTCCATGAGCTCGCGCTACCGTCATCAGATCATCTTTATCAAAATATCTTCACTTCAAATCTTTTGGCCGCCACACAGTATTTACTTTAAAAAATTATTTTACTGTCTGTCCGTGAAAACCGAGCCTAGCACTCGCGAACCATTTCATTTAAAAAAGGGGTGATGGGTTGTGAGTGGGAACTTTCCGAAGTTTTCAATTTAAAACTGGCATTTGCTATCCTTTTGACATATTCAACTAAACTATGTACTTGAAATTAGCATCGTTCTATGTTGCTTGATACAGCTCAAAATACTTCTTAATATTATTCTTCCCCTTATTGTTATCTTACCTATCACCTCTATTTTGGTAAGATCAGAGAAGACCTGATGCATGCGTAAATACGTGGTAGGTTTTACCTAAGAAAATCAGACAGTAACTTTAAATTTAAGAATTAATGCATTCATTTTCATTTTAATTATATGGTAGTTGGACATGAAGTATTATTATAGCACCCTGTGTATGCAAGTCAGGGGGAATGTTGGGATTAAGAGTGTGTGACCGGGCAGGACCGCCCCATCTGCAGGGACCTCACAACACAGTGAAAGGCTGGTGGTGGCAGTATATTACAAAAGTCCTACCAGTGGCGTATATAGGTTTTTATTTCGGAGGGGGCCCATATAATCAAGCTTAGCCCCCCCCCCCCAACTTTTTTTTTCGCTATTACTGTAAGACAGGTAGAAATTTTCAAATTGAATTAAAATATTGTAATTTTTGGAAAAGATAGAAAATTACGAAATTTTAGATTCCCTCCAAAACTTTTTTCAAAATTGAAATTATTTATGCTACCTTTGATGATGTTGGAGGATCAAGACTCCTCTGGGAAACTTACTGAAACTTAAATTCTAAACACGCAATTTCAGGCTATCTTTAGTGACGTTAAAGGAATTGAGAAGACTCGGGGCATCTCTCCTGAAATATTTTGACACTGAAGCACAACTCAGGATATATTTCTTCATGCGATCCGTTATAATTCGGGATTCAAAACGTCGAACTACGTAGGAACCGCGTCGAACTATATTTTTGTGCTACTAGGGTGATAGAGTAAAAGAAAAGAAGATGAGTTTTTTTTTTTTTTTTCAACTGAAGTCTCATTTAAGATATCTTTGGGAAGTAAAAGTTCAAAGACCCTCCCCTGAAAGATTTTCGATATATAGATGCGCAATTTCGCGTTCTCTTTGGAGACGTTAAGAGACAAAAAGTGGTTAGGGATCTCCCTCCGAAAATTTTCAAAATTGAAACCTTAAGCCATCTTTACTTTAGACCATCTTTGGTAGTAACGTTAGCAAGGACTCTCTCCCGAAATGTTTCGAAATTAATGTTTTAAAAACATTTTTATTTAGGTTATCTTTAATACCGTCAAGAGAAGAGGCAGGATTCGGGCACTGTGCCCCGAAATTTTGCGGCATTGAAGCTTCAAGAATGCAATTTTAAGCTCTATTTTTTGAAACTGAAGGTTCAAAATTTTACTTTTAGCAGAGGTGCCCATTACCCCCAAGAGCAAAAACTTATCATCCAAGAATTCCACGAAGATCCCTCTAAAAACGAGAGCCACACGTGAAAGAAAACCGAAAACAAAAACTTTTAAAAACGCCCCTTAAAAATAATTCAATAGCACCGTTTACGCCATGATTCTTGATAGGAATAACTGCTTTTAGGCTTTGTCTGACAACATTTAGGATAATAAAAGGATTTAGGGACTCTTCCGGAAATTTCTGGACATAGAGACTGTAATTCGGTAGCTCTCTTTTCTAAAAACACATTTTAGAGCTAAAGACTGGAAAAGTGAGGGGGATATCAACTACCGTTAACTGTTTGAATTTTAAATCTCTAAAATGCCATTTGAGGCAATGTTTGACCAAGGTATTGAAAAAGAAGCGGGAAAAGAACTCTCTTCCGAAAATTTTTGGGTATTGAAGTCTTGAAACTGCAATTAAATTACACGTTGTAAAAGCGAAATTTTAAGATCTCTTTGGACTCTTTAAGGGGGGTCATGAGCTTTCTTTGAATTCATGCTTGGCGGATATACGGGCCTCGACTTCCTACCCTAAACCCGCCACTGAGAGGCACTCTATTCTTTAATTTCACCACTGGAAAAGAGATTGAAAATTACGTCCCCCTTCTAGCTCGGCTGGCTTTTTTCGATTTTTTTTTTTTTTTTTCAGCTGAAAACTTGGAAATTTGTGAAAAAACAAAAACCGAAAATGATTGCACTTTATTTTAAATTTCTTGCTGGGAAGGAATAATTATACACTTAATTTGAAATTTATTGAGTGTAGCTTTATTTTAAAGACTCTTATTTCCTGACTGACTAGAAAAAAAGAGAGAATGAGAAGAAAGAGAGAAACGTAATTTGCTGACTAATAATCTTCATGTGTTGAATATTTTTCATTTAAAAATTTCTATTCAAAATGATTAGGATTTTTTCCATGCGTTTTCTAATTGAAATATCTCCATTTTCCCAAGACACGTTCTTTTTTCTCTTGAGTAAAGCGCTAGGGCTCCCTGACCCTCTTGGGTTGCACCACTGCCTGGTGCCATCTAACGAATTATTATTAGCACCAATTATTTATTCATGCATTTCAGGCTAAAAGTATGTAAATACACTGCTCGACATTGAAAATGCAACACCAAGAAGGATTGGTCAGAAATTCATGCAAATTTTACCGTAGACGCACGTCACTGAGTTATGCAAATGATATGAAATGCGCAGCTCTCCGACGCACGTGAAATAAGATATAAGAGAATGAAGTTGAAAAGTGGGCTATGTTCATGTTGGTTTTTCTGCCAGACTAATTATCAGAGAAATTTGGTTTTTGTCTCGAAGGATACGTGTGATAGGAGGAAATGCCACGCCGTCCTCAACGAAGACACTTCCAGCATATAGACGACTTTACAAGGGGTATGGTGATCGGACTGAGAAGGGGAGGTTGGTCCATACGTCAAATTGCAGCTGATACACACGGGGATGCAAGCACTGCATCGGCTGTATCGGAGATGGTTGGAAAGAGGAAATGTAGCCACATTGAGGGGTGCAGGTGCAGCCAGAGTGACGTCAGACCGCTTGGATCGACGGATTCACCGACAAGCTGTGGCGGACCCGCAAGTCACTTGTACGTCGATTCTGCAGCACGTGCAAGGTACCCTGGATGTTCCTGTGTCGACCAGAACCATTTCCCGTCGACTGGTTGCACGTGGCCTGCAATCACGGCGTCCGCTAAGAAGACTGCCATTGACCTCACAGCACAGACTCCAACGTTTGGAATGGTGCCGGACCAGAGCGACGTGGATGGCAGAATGGCAAACCGTAGTGTTCTCAGATGAATCCCGCTTCTGTTTGTCCAGCGATAGTCATCGCATACGTGTGTGGCGTCGACGTAGAGAAAGATCGAATCCGGCAGTAACTGTGGAACGCCCCACAGCGCGACAACGTGGCATAATCGTTTGGAGCGCTATTGCATACAATTCCGTATCACCTCTAGTTCGTATTCGGGGCACTATGACGGCCCAACGATATGTAGATAATGTACTGCGGCCGGTGTCAATCTCCTACCTTCAGGGTCTGCCAAATGCAGTTTTTCAACAGGATAACGCCCGGCCTCACAGTGTTCGAATCAGCCAACATGCTCTACAAGGTGTACAGATGCTTTCCTGGCCAACATACTCTCCTGACTTGTCACCAATCGAACATGTGTGGGACGTGATTGGACGCCGTTTGCAGAACCTGTCACTGCCTCGTTCAGAGGACGAACTGTGGCAAATGGTTGAAAGGGAATAGAGTGCCATCCCTCAGGACACCATCCGCAGGCTTATTGACTCCATGCCTAGACGTGTTTCTTCGTGCATCGCTGTCCGCGGCGGTCCTACTTCTTACTGAGCCGACGCCGTCCTCGCTCTAAATTTTGCTTATTTATTTTGAAATAAATATCACTTATTGTTCCATGCTGTCTCTGTCTTCTTACCAAATTTAATCAATTTCTGACCACTCCTTCTTGGTGTTGCATTTTCAATGTCGAGCAGTGTAATTTAAGAGTAAACTTAAACAGAATAATAATAACTACCTTTACTATAAAAAAAAATCCGAATTTTGTTTTGGAGGGGGAGGGGTATAGGAGGGAAAGACTCTCGGGGAAGACCCCCTTGTATACACCTTTAAAAACAATGCTGATAGAGAGTAGGCTTTTTTGTTAAGGTTTTTTTTTTTTTTTTTTTTTTGAGCAAACACGAGCCGAACACTTACTTTTGAAAAAAATCTTTCTCGATTTCGGGGGGGGGGGGGGGGCCTGGCCCCCCCCCTTAAATACGCCCTTGAGTCCTACTAACAGCTATTGCACTGGGCCATCTTAAAGGCTCACCCTACCACTAGTTAGAGATTGAAGGTTTTTTGCTCTGATACAAGTTGATAAAACACAAATGAAACATATTGTTTTTATGCAAATCCAGTCTTATATTTTCTTTTGGTAGTAATTTGATCTTGTTTCTTCTCTCCTCTTTTTTGTTTTTTTTTTTGGATTTCCTAAATCACTAACCCCAAAGTGATTCATCCAAAAGGGTAATGGAATATGACTTTTTGTTATTGTTTTCCTTTTAATTTAATGTTCTTTTTTTTTACTTTTTTTACAGCTAGTAAACCTCAATTAGACAGTTCAGTGTTCATTAAAGTAAAAAAAGAATCCAGGGGTATTCTTATTGAGGAATCTGCTGATTATGGGTAAGATATTTTATTTGTCAGTTTTGTTTTGTTGTTATTGCTTTTTCTTTAAGAAATTAAGATTATTATAGTGTTTAAGCTGCTTGAAGTGTAAATTTATATCCTTATAAACTAGTTTTTTTTTTAATCAATTGTGTTAAGAAACATTCCTATCTTTTTCAAAAGAGAAATTTAATGTCTAATTAAAACTAAAGATAAATGAAAATTTTAATAATTGATGATAGATAGTTAAAACTAAAGATAATTGAAAATTTTAATAATTGATGATAGATAATTATAACTAAAGATAAATGAAAATTTTAATAATTGATGATAAATGATGCTTTCTTCTCTAATTTAAACTTAAACTGTTAGAAATGCTGAAATCCCCTCTCCCCTCCCGCTAAAAAAACAATAAAACTGGGAAAGAGAAATGTCTTCAGGAAATACGGTAGGTTAATTTGAGGCGCCTTATTGACATTTTTCGGCATATCTTAAATAGCTACAAACATAAGTTTCATTAAAATCTGAAAATCAACTTCTTTCACTTCACAATTGTAAAAGAATCCCTGCCCCACCCCTAATAGAGTTCAGGGATCCTGTTTTTGGGAGGCTCAGTGTGTGAACAGTAAATGCCACAGCAGGCAAGATTAAGAATTTTCGCCTTTTGCCAGCAGGAATGAAACAGCTTTATTCTATACAGTTTTGGGAAGAACTTGTGTATTTATTATGTGTATTTTTTTAATGCTTTTAAAACCAAAGATATGCAATTAGAGAAGCTAACTTTTTTAAACGTAATTTGTGTATAATAATTTAGTGATACATTGTGCTATTGTTTAAAGAGCCTTTGATGAACAATGAAAATTTTTGGAGCTAAATATATGAGAATATTGAGTCCTTATCTTAAATTATCATTTTTTAATGTTGCACTTTATCTCCTTTTAGAGAGGAAGAAATTATTGATCTTGCTCAAGGTTCCCAATACATTTTGAGATACAAACCTATTTCTTCTTTGCTGAAAAATGGATCTGTTCAGTTAATATGAATTATAAAAAGAGAAAGAAATTGTTGCGTAAGTATTCTTCTCTTGTACTTGAACTCTATGTGGAAGACTTATATCACACAATTGATAAAATATTACCATTTGAAGGGGGGGGGGGATGGAATACATGTGCCTTTTGCGCCAAAGTTATAATGTAATTGTTAAGTATCAGCAAAAGGTTTCTTAAGCAGCTTTGTTGAAAAATTGTGTAAATAAATGGATTTATATAAAAGAGAATATTCAGTTAAGTTGTTTTACTTTTATTCTCCAACCATTCATTTAACAGGATTGCTGTGGTCCTTGAAATTTTTGGTAATGAAATAATGATCTAGAATACCTTTGAGAAGTAAATGAGGTCTTTCAAAAATATATCAGGTCCTTGAATTTTTATTCAGCCTCTGATCAACAATAACATGAATATAATAATAATCAACTTATACTTTTTAACTCTTGTTATGCTTTAACACAAAAATCTCCTTTATTTGTTTTAAAATCTTTTTACTTCTGTTTTTATAAAATTCTTTTTTTTTTTTTTTTTTGTTCACTAGTCTGCAACTTGTACATCAATAACACAGGCCAACAAAAAAAACCTTTTTGAAAACTTTTTTAATTTTAATAGTTGATCTTGATAGATTTTTATGTGCTGAATCCAAATCTGCTTGTAGTTTTTATGTATCACCCTTAGTTTCCAAGCAAAATGTATTTTATTATATAGTCTAATACCCATTTACAGTATATAGGGAAATCAATGAAACACTGTAGAATCGTAAAAATGGTTTGTATTTACAGTAAAATACTTGGAATAGTAATTTTATGTGATGATACAAGGTTCACTTGTCAACTGGAATTGCTTTATATTTTCTTTCCCTTTTTTCCTTGAAGCTTCTTGTGTAGCTTTTCCTGCGATGAATAGCTTGCTGAACTTCCCGGTGAAGTGACCAACAGTAATCCCCCATCATGTTGTAGCATGTGTTTCAGCAGTGCTGCCAACATCATCTTTGTTCATTAGACCTATTTTTTCATGTTATCTTAACTATGAAAAAGCTGTTAAATTCTAAAAATGTTTCTTTATTTCATGAATGTAACTATAAAATGTGAATAAATGGTGGGTGATACAACTTTTTAAGCATCATATTTGGATTCAGCAACCTAAACAACATAAGAATAAAGTATTTTCATTAAAAAAGTTTTTTCATCGTTGGCCTGTGTAATTTTGTGCCTACCATTATTTTTAGTCCTATTTTTTTTCCCACTTTCGGTAGAGGAATTGTATACTTGCCATTTTGTATAGCTCATTCGAAACTTTCAGTCCATTAGCATGCTTGTTCGTTCAAGTGGAAATCATTCTCAAAACTTAACATTAAGTTTAAGGTGCTTTATTTTGTTTTTGGAATAATTTAAGAAAATTCAGTCATTATTTCCAGCTTTTTGTAAAGTGTTGGTGATCATTACAACTCTTCTGACTAAAGAATATCGTTAAAATATATTTGCTCAAAAATACTGCTTTTTTTGAACACACATTTTTTTAAGAAAATGGTAGCCTCCAATGGCTTAAACTAAAGAGAAAAATCTATGCTTAATATATTCCTTTTATTGATTCTCATTTATGTGAGCAGTTTGTTTTGAAAATAAGGTCAATGAAACAATGAATTAAAAATGCAGACTTTTATTCATTGCATATCAATAAACTTACAAGTAAACTTTAAATATATTTTTGTCAAACAAAAAAAATCTCAATAAATATACTTTTTATTTTTCACATCAAATTTTTATTGCAACCACAATTTTGAACTTTTGAGCAACTTCTCAAAAGTCTGTATTTCTTGAAACTTTCAACAAAAACAATTTGCTGATTGATTTTTGATTTTAAAATAATTTACATTCACAATAAATTTTTGTTGAAGATATTAACTTAAATTAGGTATTTTTTCTGAGCTTTCATAAAATTAAAATTCCTTTGGTAAATTCCATAAAAATTCTTTATTAATAGCTTAAATTTTGATTGCTTTGAAATGTACATTGTAGTTATTAACAAAATAAAATTAAATCAATTAGAAAGTAAAGAAATAAAGTGTTGTACAATTTTAAACAAAACTAATGTTTACTTTCAAATATTTCAATATATTAAATACAGCAATTAAAAATATTTTGATTTTAGATTTAAAAAAGATCAACATATAAATATTGTTCAGTAGCATCTATGCAAAAAATACAGTTGTAAAAATAAATGTAACAAAATAACAAGTTAATAAAAGTTTGATAATTATTTTTCCATCAATATTTACAGGAAAAAAGGGCATTTGTAAAAAACATGCAGAAGGGCAACAAATTAATTTTGATTATTGAAAATGAAAATTAAAATCTATATTATGGCTCTTGAAAAATCTTCATTCACACAAAAGAATCACAATTATGTACAAACAATACAACATTAATTCTGTAATCAACAGCTCTATATACATAAATATTTTTAGAAGCCTTTTTACAAAAAGTTCCAGCTTTACAACATTTCCAGATGCAAAGTAGATTTGAGATTTCAAGGCAGTGGATACTTACTGTCTTTATTTTTCTCTTTGCATACTTTCTAATTAGTTACAACTTAGAAAACAGTCAAAATAAAAAAAATAGGACTTATTTCTCGCTCCTGAACACTGATTTGGTAAATAAATAATTTAATTGAAATGTTTTCAAAATTAATTTTGTGCCCCATTTTGGAGGCAAATAATGATATTTAATATTTAGTCATCTATGGGCATAATAAATTTGGCAATAATGAATGTTGAGCAATAACAATTAAAGCGCATGAGTACCAAAGTTAAAATGCAATAAAATAAGAAAGGAAAGATTCAGGATGAATTGAAGATAGAAGAATAAGTTGATATATGAATCAAATCATACATCACTTATTCTTTAAATTAAAGGACAGTGGGATAATTATTTCTGTGCCTTTGCCTAGGGTAAGCAAAAGTATTCAGATAACTGTATAATTTTGTTTAAAAACCTTGATGCACAAGAGTTTGACATTCATCACAAATACATGCAACATACCAACGGCTGAGTTATCGCTTTCAAAAGCTGCAGTTTTGTCCTTATTATGGACTCATCAGTCTGGAATAGTCAACAACCATGCTGAAAGCAGATGTCCTCTCATTATAGTTGAGATTATCATCAAATTGGTAGCTGAAGGTAATTTAGTATACCAAGCTGTTGAAATACTGCATGTAGTTCTGCTTAGTCTTGGCTTAAGGGCAGTAATTTACTGCTTCATACATCACAAATGTCCTTACTCAAACAAGTAAAAGATGCAATTTGCAAATGTGTACTTAACTTCCATCTTCTAAGAGTAGTCTAAAAACAGTTGTATGTGGTAGCGCTTCTAATTTCACGACTATATGCATGCCCATCGTTAGACTTTGGGAAGAGGGGGGAGGGTCCTCCCTTACATACATATTTTTAACATATGGATCGGCAAAATTGCTTTAAACCAAGGGCTGTGCTGGGTTAAATTCAACCCTCCCCAGCAGTACTTACTTGCTTGGATTGAAGTTATGAAAAATAGTGAGTACAATCATTAGTTGCGCTTATAAATATATATTTCTTGCTTTAAAACAGCGTGTTTCTAGGAGAGATTAGGAGTCTTAACAGAAATTGCAAATACAGTTCTTTTATAATAACACATGAATGATATTTGCAAAAGTATTGAGTTACATTTCTTAAGCAGGAATAACTGATGATACATTTTAATACATTTTAGTAAATTGAAATTGGATTTGGTTTTCAGAATAGCTTATATGTTGAACATAGCAGTTCTTTTTACACTAGATATCAGAAATATATCACAACCTACAACAATAGGCAGTTAGACTACTTGGCATACATTTTATCTTCTCTTTGCATATGTATGACCAACAGTTGTAACCAAGAAGAAAGTATCGCTTTAAAGAAGAGTAATTGAAAAAACACAAAAAAGTTATTTAGATCTATCGGCATTAGTTAATGATTGCAGCCCCATCTGTGAGCGTGAATCTGGTTTCTTGTATAGTTCAAAAGCACTCCCTCTATTTTCTCGATTAGACAGATCTATGAGACTGGATGGTGGTGGCTGTGGAGGAGAAGAATGATGATCGTATGGTGGTGGGTAAATTGGGTCCCTTCGCGATGGTCCTCGGTAAGGCACATTGTGGTAAGGCCCGCCACCATTCATGTGCACGTTTGGCCAATTAGGGGGATTCCCCATGGCTTTCGTGTAAGACCTCACATCATAGTTCCTATCCAGGCTACTCCCACGGCCGGAATCGAATCCGCCGTTATCGTCCGATTTGTAATGTCTCCGGCTGGGAGAACCGAGATTCGGGTTCCTGTAGCCATCGTGTTGCTCGTCTGGCACGGGTGGGGGAGGAGAGTGCTTGGGGGGCAACACAAGCATGTCGTTGTTCGGATAGTTTCTAGGGGTGTAGTAGGGTGGGGAGCCCATGAAGTCCAGGCTGTTACGACTTCTCTGGTTGGGCGTGTAGGGAGGAGGCATGGCTTCTGATGAGCGATGATTGGGTGTTGAGAAGTCATGCTGCATAGGACGCATGCTGCCATGAGGAGGGGGAGGAACATCATCTTCGGGTCTCCATGGCCTTGACTGGTATTGCCCCGGCTTAGGTGGTGGCACAGGTCTACCATCAGACATCCTACAAAAGGGAAATTCATTTCTGAATTAGTGATAACTTCATGGAAGTTATTTTCATAATACTGAGAATTTCATATAGTATTCAGTTAAACAAGGATATCTTATTTTCTTGCAACCCAATTCATTCTTTGAAACTGACACAGGTCAGAGATAAAAGACTGAATAAAATCAACTGAATGTAAAGCGCAAGTGTTTATATCCAGGCTTCGAGGTCAGTAGGAAAATGACCAACCTAACTTGAAGAATTTTAGGGCTCTCAACTCTGGTTCCGATTCCACAACCATGGCAGAAATGCAGGTTCGGAGGGAAAATGACAAAATCCTTCCATTAGAATTTTAAAGCCTTTGACTTCTACTCCTTTACCCCAAAATTGGTCCAACTCTGCAGCTCTGATTCTACTGTGAAATAATAGTTGAAATGATTTGTTTTTATTTTCATGCTAAAGTTTTAATTTATTGATTTTACTTTTGGCATAGAGAAAAAAAAGGGATATTTAAAATGGATTATTTTGTAACATAAAGAAAGAGCTTCACAGACGATTTTCTTTTTTTTATGAAAATTATTTATTTGAGAGGACATTTTAATCTTCATTTGTTTTCTAAAGTGTATTTATTTATTTCTATATTTTCAATACTTGGTAATGGATTAATAAAATTTGAGGTATTTTATTCTTATCCAAAAGAAAGCGCTACAAACAATTTTTATTTATTTATTTTGAAAAAATATTTATTTTGATGTACTTTTTTTTCAATGATTTAAGATTTTTTTTTTAATGCAAAAGACTACATTTCTTAACTGCATTGTTTAAAAAGTGCTACTACTTTTTGTTTGTTTATTTACTTTTTACTATGTATTTTTGAGATGAATAAGAGAGGCATGTTTTGTTTTTAGAAATCAGCTTTAAATGCTAAAAAGTATGCCTGACATGATGGTTGTCTTCGCTATTTAAAAGAATATTGATCAGATGGTAGGAGGTTGATGTTGGTATACGGCAAAATAGGCTCGTCTAGTTCCGGATGAACTTCTCATTTTCATTTAACCCTGAAAGTTTATTATCTTCAAAGAGGGGTTTTGTTGCACAAAAGTTTAGCATAATAAAAACAAACGCTACTGAAACTGTTACCTTTGTTGATAACTGGATGGTTTTGGAGGAGGTGATGGTGGAGTTGGTCGTTCTTCATGATGGCGACTGAAAAATGTCAAAATTTTAGATACAGCTTACAAGAGCAAGTGAAAATCAAAATTAGTTCATTAGTATTTGCAAATTTATTTTACTTCAGCAAACAAATATTTTTAAAAAAGTTTTGAAAAAGAAATTACAGGAAATCAGTGATCTTGTTTTTCTTCTACAGATAACTTTATTTATAATAAATAGCTAATATAAATAGAAAATACATTTCATAAACTGTAGTTCCATACATTGCAAAAAGAAACTGTACCTGTATTTATTAGGAGGTGGCACCCTACCATGGTCCATATTCATAGATTTTTGGGATGGATGTGCAGTACTTCTTGTGTATTTATAAGGATTATGTGGTGTTCGATTGTTCATTCCAGTATTTGAACCATAGGTGTCTCCTCTGTTTTTGTCATACTGATTGTAAGAATCACTGCTGTATGATGAACTGTCAAATGTGCCCTGAAACAATGTTTTGTTTTAGAAGAAAAATATTCACTGATACAGAAAATAGACCAGCCATTTTTCATTTTTACAGAGGGGAGAGGAGCAAAGAGTAGATAAAACTAAGCAAAATTTATTTAAAAACAGCAAAAACCATACCACTTATCTATGTAAAATCATTAATTTTTCATTGATGCTCTCCCCCTCCCCAAAAAGCGGGCCAGACGGAAAATTTGCTGAAAAGAATTCCATTACATCTTTCATGTAATTTTTTTTGAAAGCAATGTCATTACAGATTCTAAATAAAATATGGTCCTTAGTTATAAATTTAATCACTCAGAAGCCATTTCAGTTAAGTTTATTTTTTGATATTTCTTGCTTTTTGAAAGCTTAAGTAGAATGAAGATTTTTTTTTAAATAATTAAAGTATTTATTCGTTGCTTTATTATTATTACTTTTATTTTTATAGCTTTTGTACATGACATACAATAAATATCTATTAAAAACCAATTATTTTCTCAACTTATTTTTCCTATCTTATAAGCAACTCATATAAGAACTATAAATTTTCAAGCAAATTCTTAATATGAAACATTACAGAGATTAAAGTTGTGAGTGCTTGTAGTAACAATGTTTTTTCCTGTTTTAATCAAACTTCAACCTTGTTACTAAACTTTCATACCATGTTTTTTTTTTTATTTTTTTTTTAAATATAATCATGTTTTTGCTTTTGCATGATTTTTAAAAGTCTATTTTTGTTCCCCTTTTTATTTATTTCTTAAAAAGCTTAAATGATTAAGATCATTTTTTAAGGGCGTTAAGTTTACATTTTTGCAGTTAAAAGTATCAAGAAACTAAATTTAGTTACTTCTTCTTAAAGACGTTTTTTTTTTTTTTTTTTTTTTTTCAGTAAAACATTCTCCAGACAGAAATTTCACCATCAATAAAGTACTAAGCATCTAAGTAAATTTATGAAATGTACACAGGCAGGTGATAAAACAAGCAAAAGTACTATTTTAAAACTCTGCACAGCAAGCTATGAAGCTGTACTGCCGTGGATAGCAAATTTTCCAACATTCACTTTTTTTTTTTTACATTTTTGTTATTTATAATACTTTAGCTTGATTACTTAGTTTCTGGAAAAAATAAAGCTCGAAAAATGTCAAATTCCAACATTTCACAATTGTTAGAATGGAATCCAAAACATGTTTCTTCAAATATCTCAAAAAATCATTTTACAGATACTGCCCCTTATCTTCCCATGGCAGTGCAGTGCTAAACATTTTCTCTTTTTCATTCAGTACATATTTTTTTTCATTTTGACCATTGAGATAATGATATCATAGTATGTTTGAAAACTGTTCTATAAAAGGTGGTTAAGCAATGATTTTTAGAAGCTAAATATAGAAAGAAATTACCAGTCTTCCATTTTGTCTTTCCAATGAATGAGGCTGAGTGCCAGTATTGATGTAGTCTGGAGGTTCGCGTTGATCACGACCAGCTATCAATTAGAAGCAAACATTTTTTTAAAGGAAAAAGATACAATTCAGATATCACATGTACATCAAAGTTTTTATTGATTCAAAAATAAAATTAGCATTTGAAAACAATTTCCACTGCCCAGTACAAGCACAGCACAAGATAAGAATCAACAGCATTTTGCATTTAAATAACATGAAAAGCAGATAAGCTTCAAGCAATTCCAGAAACTAATGAATCAATCTTTTCCTCAGCAAAATAGAAGGTATGCATTATAATAATTTTGCACTAAGCATTAAACAAAGCAGAGAAGAGAAGGCAACAGCAACCACCACCACAGAACGCAAGCAATGACATGATGCCAACATCATTTTCAAAATTTAACAAACTAATTTTTAATGCAAAATTTTCAAAGACTGATAAGTAATGCCTAGAACAATGTTTGGAAATTAAAACATAGTATTAAAGCTTCTTTAACAATAAGTTGCACCCATAATCTTTTGAGCAAGTTTATTGGAGTTAAATTCATTGGCATATAACACACAAACAGTATTTTTCTGCTATTCTCATTTTACTAGAATTTTTCCCTCAAACTATAAACACATCAATTAATTTAATAATTTATCATGCATAAAGTTAAAGCTTAAAAACTGGATTTTTCAACGGTTTTAAATATTTAACATAAAAAATAGAAAAAATTATGCATTTATAATGTTTAAAGCATAATTCTTATTAACGAATCAAGATTAGGAAAACTTAGCTCTACTTTTACATTTATATTCCAATGAAGTGCACAAGAAATTCTTAACTTCTTAATTTTCAGTTCTGACAATTTACATGTGAGCTTAAATTTTTAAATTTTGCTACGTTATTTACACTTTATCTGAGTAGTAATTTTATAAATTGGATAAATAGAAGGAATTCTGAAATATAAATTTAATCTAAGTTTTAAAAACAGTTTGATAAACCACACCGTGCATCAAGATTACCCATTTCAATTATGATTATTTAGCAAAGTTTTGAAACATGAGAAACACAGTTGGGTCTTCAAGAATTGAGAACAAAACATGGGATGATTAATTGATTTTTTTTAGAAGATGATGCCATGTCTTGCGATTTTGTATCTCTCCTTTATAATATATAGAATTTAATTTAAAAAAATATTAGCATCAAAACTAATAAATAGTTTTTAATTTTGCTATTTATTCTTAACATTCTATAACAATGTCTGTATATTTACAACTTATGACAGAAACACTAATATTGCAGTTTAAATTTTATCAGCTTGACAATATAGCATACTGATGACATAGTAGCATACTGATTTGTACCTATAAACATGAATACTTGTGTGTTTGATTGACAATATAAAATACCACATGAAAATGTTTGATGTGCATCATGAAATGTATTTGAAAAGTCAAAATTTAATTTAAAAATTCAGAGCCAAATCTGGTTCTGCTTGTACTAGTGCAGCTTAATTGGTGTGTCATACCTATTTCTGTCATAATTAGAAGTAGCTAAACATAATGAGTGATTTAAAATTGGCCAATTTTTAGCTAATTTATCTCAATGCAAGTATATTTGCTTGAAAAGAAGACTATTATAACAATTAAATTAGTAACTTTTTAAATTACTCCAAATTTATCCTCTTACATTATAAGGTATTATAAGTCTGAAAAGTGTAATGATTAATGCTTATTATTGATGGAACATTAGACTGAGGTACCCTGGTAAAGGTTTTATGCATAAAAATAAAAATTTAAATGTTTTCCATAAATTGAACCATTTAAGCAAAAGGTATTACAGGGACAAACAGACGGTCACTAGTTTCTCTCATCACATAGGCCCACCATATGTTCTTTTTTAGTATAAGCTATTGATATTTATTTAATTATTAACTTACTTATTTCACTCATTAAATTATTTTGGGGATTAGGGATATTTTTATGGGGTATTAATCTAACTTTGCTCATACTTTTTTCTTTGGGGGGGGGGGAGGCTTTATTTATTTATTCTAACATTTCACACTAGAATATTTGATGGTTTAAAGATTTTATGACACTTGGTAAATGGATTAACTATTTGCTCGCACAATTCAACACATGGCATCATTTAAAAAGTGGTTTTTGAATTTAATATTTAAAGCCCAACTATGATCTCAATCTAGTAGCAGAAAACATTGAGTGAAATCGCAATACCTTCTATTAAGAGAGAGTGTCGGCCCCGAGCAAAAAGTCTCTCTTGAGCAGTTCGGTAATGAGTCGGCTTGTTCGCTCGGTCCACTCGTGGTGGTGGTTCTGGCTGGTGAGGTGAACGGGCCTTTGAAATGGTTTCACCTCCTGTGAGTGGGGAGGAGTTTTCAGAAACAAAATACTGGGATTTATATTTCTTAATTGAAACAACTAGACGTATCCAGTTTTATCTTTAATATATTCTGGAATAACTTCAAACAATTTAAATGTTCCTCAATGTGCAATTCCGTTGAACATGCATTGCCTACCATTTATTCAAATATAACGCTGTCTTATTGCAAGAAGTAATTTTAGTTCACACCTCACTTCTAGTAATCAATATCATCTTATAATAAAAATCATAATCAACAAATAAATCTAAAATTTTGAGTTTTATGATTAGAAAGTTATCAATTTTATTCAAAAATAATTCTGATTAGTTATCTTTGAAAACTTGAATGCTGTAAGATAATATCTAAAAAACACTATTTTTGATTTATTTTTTGCAACATACTTCAAACAAATATAAAAAGTAGGTTTAAAAAACTTAAAAACAAACTTAGAATGTAGTTTCCATGTACTAAGCTCTTATGAATAATGATTAAATAACTGTATTTCTATGGAAATTAGTAGCAATTATTATTAATGCACATTTAATTATTTTTAAAAAATCAGTCTTTAGGGAGTTTGCCCATACTGCCTCACATGCTTGATGCATCCTTGTGATGAACAATTACACATGAAATATAAAATTTGATCCCTGATAACACAGTATAAATTTTCTTACAATTATAAGTATTACAGAAGTATTAGTAGAGGAATATAAGCTTCAACTAATTTTTGGCCTCAAAGAGAAAGTCTACACCTTGCTTTGGTGTTTGCATAGCTCAAAAATATAGACACACTTGAACGTGCCATGAGCAGATACATTTGCTGCAGATATGTGCGTTGCCTGATAATTGTTAATTAATATCAAGATTAAACATTGATCATCTTCAAAATATGAAGATAAATTAATGAAAAAAGTTCATCTTTTGCTTTCATAGATACAAGATTGCAAAAAAAGTCATTGTCTTGCTAAAAGTTTTGCTCACCCAATGCTCACTGATTTTCATACCTGCAGATAATTTTGAGTTGTGTACACAAAAAAAATTATATTTTTATCATTTTTAACAGCTTTAGTAATGGTAAATTTTTTCAACAAAATCATGCACATCAGAATATTATTTTTGTACTAACACGTGTTAATTTTTACTCCAACTATTTCAATGGTTATAGTTTTAAAAAATAAATAAATAAATAAATAATCATAGAACATTATGAGTTGTTTCAAACCACACTTGTGAGAAGTTGGATTTCATGGTTATACAGTATTAGCAAAATGGAATAATTTAGGTAATATTTTATAAAAACAGTTTTTGATTTTATAGTGCACAGAAACTTAAGATTATTGGCAAATTGGGAATGAGTTAACACATTCCAAAACTTATTTAATGGCAGTGTTCACATGATAACGTAAAGCTGCGTCCATGTATACAAGAGAATTTTTAACAGCGTTTTAGGTCACAATTTTGAAAAACATCATGACATGTTAAAAGAATTAAAAGGCAAGTATATATTTAAAAATATACCTGGATTGTATTTTGATGGGCTAATGGAATCCCTTGCATCAGAAGAAGGTGGTAAGGAATCCTGAAATGTTATTTCATTTGATTAGATAGCATTAAGGATTTAAAACGTTTAAATAGCATCTTAACATAGCATATATTATTTTTAAGCCACCTCCGAATGATTCTTGCTTCCCAAGTAAAATATTTCATACTAATGTGAAATGGAGAAATATTTTATTTGAACGATTGATTTTAAGCATACGCAACAGCCAAATGGTTTATTACTTAGTGGATTAATAAAATAATATTAAAATATAAGAGCCTTTTAGTTCTATTGATACAGAATAATTTAATGTATACATACATGTTTTTTTTTAATCAAAGAGAAAAAAGAAGAGTCTTTAACTTACCTGTTGCTGCTGTAGGAATTCAAATGGCAGCTTTAAAAAAAGAATAATAATCATTAGTAAAATGTTTAGAAGCTTAACAATTAAACAGAAACAACCTCTTTCAAAATGAACAAAATAATTAACAAATAGATGAAAAATTTTTAAAATATATACAATTAGATATCTTTGAGATTTCTCAATTAAAGTTGTATTATTATTAGGTATTATTTAGCAATTATTATTTAAATTTTGCAACATAAACCCCCACCCAACAGTTTAAGAATTGATGTACTTTTTCTTATAAACATCAGTTCTAATCAAATATTTTGTTGCAGTTAAATTTCATCTAGCTTTTAATTGTTAATTCAACTGTTCTAGTTTATTACTATTTCTGTAGGGGGACATTAAAGTTACATAATAAACATAGCTATACAAAATAAATAAATAATCAAGTACATAAAGCACAAAATGGTAACACAAAATTGAATAGCTGTTTCAAGACTACAAAAGGCCCATTCTACAATTGAAAAAGATTCAAGTTCATGGGTGATATAACATCGTAAATGTAACCATCTTCTTTTAAAAACTGAAAACTAAAAACACTTCTTTTTTTCTTCATATCTAAAAATTCCTTACTTGACGAGATCTGGCAGTACTATAGCCAGGCAACTGATTGTAGCCAGGTGGTCCAGACATTTCATCTTGAGTAGCTATACTAGGATCACTGGAAGCTTTGACCATGTGCCTATCACTACCAGGTAACCCAAGATCTTGAAGACCTGAAGGACGACTGTCGGTAGCTAACTCTAAATCACTTTCTGGAGACGAAGCATAACTCAAGCGAGAGGTCATTGGGAACAGGAAGTCATCAGATATTGCTTCCTCGGGCTACAATCAAATAAAAGAACATGAGGCACAAATCAAAAAATTATAAGTAGAAATGGTGCTTGCTGCGGGGGAAAAGCGGTGTAGTTTTTGTATGTAAATCGCAATAGAGTTGAATTTTTCTGTTAACTATGGTGGAACACCATTCTTCTGAATTCAATGTGGCAAGATTACTAATTATATTAAATAATCTAAAATCACAGGATTTATTACAAATGCCTGTTATTCATTCATTCCCACACAGGGCAATCAATTATTAAGTCATCTGGGATCCTATGAAACCCCATCCTAAGCAGAATGCATAAATAAGAATCACTTTAAAACAGTATAAACCAGCCTGTCTCAATCTTTTTTGGCCTGCAGACTGTTGAAACTTTAAAAAAAAAAAAAAATGTTGACTGGTTACCTTTTTTCTTTTTACAAAAACAAACTTTACTAGGCATTAAAGAACTAGTAAATAAGAGAATTGAAAAAATGTATAATATGGTTTACTAGTAATAAATTTAAATGTAAAGTAATTATTGCAATTATTTTTTATAAGCAAATGAACCTTTGAGAAAAATCACAAAAAATTAAAAAGTAACCATTAACTTAACGAAATGAATGTATTATAGAACATATTATTTTTATATATTTGTTTTCAAACTTTGAAAATGTAATTACTTTATCATAATTATTACTTTGTTGTTTATTTATTTTTTTAATAAAGATTTTTAAACTCTAATAGGTAATACTTTCTGAGGTCTAATCAAATTTTCCCGCAGAACAGTGCTTATCAGCTGGTTCATATGTTAAGAATATCTGGTATAAACAATGATAAATAACCTAAATAATAAGTACAATGAATAAATTGGTAAGTTGAAATCAATAGTTTTGCCATTACAGGTCATCTACAACTGACTGGAATGTTTTAACAGTAAACTGACAGGAACTGCTAAGTTGTTCCTTTGCTTTCACCATTCCTGTCTATATATCAGAAATACAAGTTCAAATAATATGTCAACTGATTGCCACAATATTCAATACCACAAAATTAAGCGAATATTTTTAAAAAATCCCACACACTAAGAGAAATTAGGGGAAGAAATGATAAAGTTTAGATCATTTGCAAAATGAATTACTTTAGTTTCTGATATCCAGATAGACTGCTGTTGCTGTTTGTCAATAGTCTCTCTTAACTTTTTATACCACATGTCAGCACTTGTTAATGTGATGGTGGCTAAAAAAATTAAAAAATAATTATTTAAAAAAACAATAATAAATAAAGTAAAATTATGATTATTACTTTCTGTCACATAATAAATGCATTTCAAATAATTTCATAAATTAATATGGAATCATGTTTGGTTCAATTTCTGCAAATTTCCAATTAATACACTTTTAATTCAAAACACAATGGTAGCAACCTTGCTTATTAGTCACAATAATACTTATAAGCAATTAATACTAAATCAGCTGTCTGCCAAAGGTTTATTATGAATTTTTAATCATTATTAATAATTCAGAATCATTTTGAGTTAATATAAATTTAATTAAGAAAAAGGCATTGAAATTAAGAAGAGAAAAATGGAAAACTCAGCAGTCCTAGACAGAAAACCAGTTTGACACAAGTTATTACTAAATCAAATCACTCACTCAAATGATATTAGAGTATAGTCAAGTCATAAATGTGAAATGTTAGCATACAGTGCAAATATATGAATAAAAAGAAAACTATTCAGCGAAATGCTTTCAAATTTCTACTGCAGGTAGACAGTATGGTCCAAAATACGTGTCTGGAGGTTCTGGCTGAATAGTTTTCTTTTTATTCATATATTTGCATTGTGTCTAAA